>PVKA01050132.1:0-12883 GCA_004027165.1 Ctenomys sociabilis | reverse complement strand
AAAAAAAAAAAAAAAAAAAAAAAAAAAAAAAAAAAAAAAAAAAAAAAAAAAAAAAAAAAAAAAAAAAAAAAAAAAAAAAAAAAAGAAAAGAAAAGAAACAGATCACATTTAAAGGGAAACCCATCAGAATAATGGCAGGTTTCTCCTCACAAACCATCAAGTCAAAAAAGAGCATGGAATAAAGTACTACAAGTCTTGCAAGAAAACCAATACCCTGCAAAACTTTCTTTCAAGTTTAATGGAAAAGTGAAATACTTCCATGACAAAGAACTAAGTAATTTCATTACAATGCCAACCCTACACAGACTACTAAAAGATATTCTAGAGAGGGATCAAAGTGTCCACAACTCCATGAATGAGAATGGAAAAAACCCATCAAATAGGGCAAACAACTAAACACAGGAGAAAAAGAGGCATACAACAGCAAGTAAATAACATGTCAAATGAAAATCAGTAGATCTTAATTATAACCATCAATGTAAATGAACTCAATTCACCAATAAAAGGAAATAGACTGGCAGAGTGGATTAGGAAGTAAAAATCCAAAACTATACTGTATAAGACTTCATCTATCAATTGATTGGTTTATCTTCATAATTTTGTCCAGCTGGTAATTTCAATAGTTCTATGACTAGCCGGGCGTGGTGGCGCAGGCCTGTAATCCCAGCACTTGGGAGGCTGAGGCAGGAGGATTGTTGTGAGTTCGAGACCAGCCTGAGCTACAAAGTGAGTTTAAGGCCAGCCTGAACTGCATAATGAGACCCTGTCTCAAAAAGACAAAAAAAAAAAAAAAAAAAAAAAAAAAAAAAAAAATAGTTCTATGACTGGTGCCTCAAGAACACAATTGTTTTCATGAATCATAAATAATGCTGTCTTGGCTTTATGGCTTATTGACTTAGAAATAAATTTTCTGTAAGATTAGAATTCAGTGTAGATGCTGCCAAATCCTTATCAATTTGAAAGTGGGATAATTAGAGAAATCATGTACTAAAAAAAGAAAATATATTCTATACTATATATCTTAGTTTTGGAATACATCTATAAATAAATTTGTGTGTAATTGTTCTCAAATTATGTAATTATTTTAAAGAAAAGATCATTTAAATAACATTCTCATTGTCAAATGATAAATTCTCTTCTAATTCTAAAGAAGTATATAAGAAAACTAAGAAATTTTATTGGTAAATATCACTTTTTGTGTTATGTTCTAGATATTTCTTTAAAATAGGTAACTGAATAACCACTATGACAACAATATGCAATGTGTTAATTACTGAAACTGTCCTACTAATCGGTTTTGAAACTGTCTCATTATTATTTGTTTCTCAATAAAAATTTAAAAAAAAAATAAAATAGGTAATTGATAGATCTTCATTTGGCCTCCAATCTGCCTCATGATTTTTAACTTTTTTTTTGTATTAATGTTTAAGTTTGGATTTTGGTCATGTAGCTTTTATTGTTTTTAAAGTGAATAAAATATGCTCTTGTATTTATCATTCTTTTGTTGTCAACACTGCTGTGGTCTGAAATTTTACTCTTCTTGCTATTTGTTAAATCCTAAAATCCTATGAGTAGGTTTCAGGCCACTGTTCATGATCCTTCATTTGGTTTTTTAATTCAATGAGACTTTTTGATATATATATATAATATACATATATATATATAATATGCACAACAATCTTTATTTCTCTCTATGTCATCAATTGTATGAAAGTTACGAACTTAATACATCTTTTATTTTATATAAAAAATAAAGTTTAAAAAATAAAATTAAAAAAAGAATTACAGGTCAACCTCCCACATGAACACAGATGCAAAAATCTTCAATAAGGTATTTGCAAACAGAATGAAGCAACTCATCAAGAAGATGGGCTGGCCAGATAGCTCAGTGGAATAAAGCACCTGCTTAGGCAGCCACTGGGACTGAGGTTCGATTCCCAGGATGCCATGCCAGCCCCACCCCAGGGTGCACTGAGCCAGCCACTGAGACTAGGCATGATGGCACACACCAGTAAACCCAGCACTTGGGAGGCTGAAAACAGGAGGATCACTATAAGTCTGATCCGTGTGGTAAGACCCTGTAGAAACTGTACTAAATACATTAAAAAAAAAAAAAAAGTGTACACTATCACGAATAAATGGGATTCATCTCAGGGACACAGGGATGGTTCAACACATATAAATCAATAAATGTAATACACTATATTAATAAAACAAAGGACAAAAATCATGATTATCCCAATAGATGCAGGAACAGCTTTTGACAAAGTTTAGTACCCATTCATAAAAAAAAAGAAAATTGGAATAGATGGTTTTTATCTCAATATGATAAAAGCTACCTATCACAAACCAACAGACAACATCATAATAGATAAAAACTTAAAAGCTTTCTTTAAAATCAGGAACAAGACAAGGATGTCATCTGTCACCACTCTATTCAATACCGGTCTAGAAACATTTAGCCAGAACAATTAGAGAAGAGAAAGAAAGGAAAAATAGGAAAGGAATAAGTGCAATTATCATTATTTGGAGATGACATAATATCCTACATAGAAGACTCTAAAAACTCCACAAGGGGTTGGGGAGATAGGTCAGTGGAATAAGTGCTTCCCTGACAAGCGCAAGGGCCTGAATTCAATCCCCGGTTCCACAAAAATATAAATAAATAAAACTTCTAGATAACTAAATGATAACTATAATGAAAGAAGTACTAAGTGCTTCTAAAGAAGACACTGATACAAAAATAGAAAAATGATGGAGGACCCGCCAAATAGCTCAGTGGGTTGGGGTCCAATCCCCAGCCTGCCATGCCAGTCCCACCTGCTAGGATGGCACTGCTTCTAAAAATCAACAGCACCACCAAAAAAAAAAAAAAAAATGGGGCCAGGGAGATGGCCCAGGGAGATGGCTCAGTGGAATAAGCACTTCCCTGGCAAGCACAAAGGCCTGAGTTCAATCCCCAGTTCCATAAAAAAAAAATCAACAGCACAATCAATTCCTGTACACAGTTTAATAACCCAATTCATAGCATAGCTGGATACAAGATTAACACTCAAAAATCAGTAGCACATTAGGGCCAGCCAGATAGCTCGGCAGACTAAACTGAAGCAGGTGCAGCAACCAAGGTTCAATCACCAGTGTGTTGTGCCAGCCCCACCCCTGGGATGCACTGAAATGGTGATTGAGACTGAGCCTGTAATCCCAGCGCTGGCAGGCTGAAAACAGGAGGTTCACTATGCTCTACTAAATACATTTTTTAAAAAATCACTAACACAATCAATTCCTGTACACAAATAACAAACTCATGAGAGAGTAATGAAGGAAACTATACCTTTCACAATAATACCCAAAAAAGTGAAATCATCAATTTAATGAAGGAAGTTAAAGATCTTTACATTGAAAACTATAGTACTCTGAAAAAGATCAAAGATACCAGGCAATACAAAGATAGGAGAACCAATATAGTAAAAATGGCCATACTTTCAAAATTGTTACACAGATTTAATGAAATCCTGATCAAAATATCATAGCATACATATCTCACAGAAATGCAGGAAAGAATTCTAAAATTCATTTGGAACCAGAAAACTCACTGTAGCAATGGCAATTTGTGTAACAAAAGTAAGGTAAGGGTCATCACAATCCCCAACTTGATGAGCCGGGCGTGGTGGCGCACGCCTGTAATCCCAGCACTCGGGAGGCTGAGGCAGGAGGATTGGTATGAGTTCGAGACCAGCCTGAGCTACAAAGTGAGCTTAAGGCCAGCCTGAACTGCATTGTGAGACCCTGTCTCAAAAAGACAAAAAAAAAAAAAAAAAAATCCCCAACTTAAAATCAGACTACAAAGCTATTGTGATAAAAACAGAATGCTACTGGGAAAAAAAAAAAAAAGAACTGAGGATCAAGGGAACAGACTAGAAAATGCACAAACAACCTCAGCCACCTTATCTTGGACCCAAGAGACCCAACATCTCCAACAAAAGAAAGATAGACTCTTTAACAAATGGTGCTAGAAAAACTGGCTTTTCACATGCCAAAGACTACAACTAGACCCGTGTGTCTCACCATGTACTAAACTAAACTCAAAATGGATTATAGATCAAAATATTAAAACTGAAACACTAGGGCAGGGATATGGCTCTATGATAAAGCTCTTTTCCTGAATGCACAAAGCCCTGAGTTGGATCCTCAGCACCATACACACACACATAAATAGTAAAACAAAAACATTACATATGCTGGAAAAAAGAATAGGCAGAACTCTTGAAGACACTGGTGTAGGCAAAGACTTTAGGAATAAAACCCCAATCATAGAAAATAATCACAAAGAATTAACAACTGGGATCTTATCTCATCAGAAAGCTTTTGCACAACAAAAGAAACCACCAACACAGTGAAGAGACAACCTATGATGTGGAGAAAAACAACAGTCAGCTGTTACTCAGACAAAGAAATAACATCTAGAATATATAAAAGGGGCTGAGCAGCCTCAGCACCTGCCTGGCAAGTACAAGGACCTGGTTGCAATCCCTAGTATCACATGTCATGCTGGCCCCATGCTGGCCCCTTGCCATGCTGGCCACTGAAACCAGGCATGGTGGCATATGTCTATAATCCCAGTGCTGGGGAGGCTGAGACAGGAGGATCACTATGAATCCAAGCTGTGTAGTAAGACCCTGTACCAAATAAATAAATCTTTTTTTTTAAAAAAAAAAAAAGGAATATATAAAGAACTCAAAAAAATCAGATACCCCAAATGTAAAGACCCAATCCAAAATGAGCATCTAAAATGAAGACACTTTCCAGATCAAGAAATTAAAACAATGTAGAGATTGCATCTCACTTCAGAAAGAACAGCTATTATCAAGAAATCAATCCATAATAAATGCTGGCAAGGCTTTTGAGAAAAAGAACCCTTCTCCACTATTGGTGGGAGTAGAGGTTGGTGCAATCACTATGAAAATCAACCTAGAAATTCATCCAAAAACTAAAACTAGGCTGGGCACTACTAATCCCCACACTTCAAAGGTTGAAACAGGAGGATCACTAGAAGTTTGAGACTAGACTAGGCTACATACACAGTGAATTCAAAGCGAATCTGAACTACAGTGAGACCCTGTCTCACAAAACAAACAAACATAAAAAAAAAACCTAAAACTAGAGTTCCATTTGACGCAGCTATTCCTTCACAATATCGTCCAAAATAATCAAAAGCACCATACCACAGCACCATGTTTACATCAGCACAGTTTGTAACAGCTAAATCTTGGAAACAGCTCAAATGCACATCAACTGGCAAATAAATACAGAAAATGTGGGATTTTTTTATACAATAGATTACTATTCTGCTATAAAGGATAAGCATGAAATATTTCTAGCTAAATGGATAAACCTTGAGACCATATTCTTAAATGAAATAAATCAGACACATATGTTTACATATCACATTGTTTTCTGATGTGAGAAACTAAAAGTGTAAATCAGGACAAAAATGTACAACAGACTATTGTGAAAGGAGAAGAAAATATTCAAATAAGGAGAACAAGGGAGGGAAAAAGAAGAAAGGAAAAAAGGGGCAAGAATAGAAGCAAAAAGTGGAAACATGGCTTTTCTAAATAAGTTGGGGAAAAGGGGATAAAGAGGGAATGGGAATAGGAAAAAAAAGAAGCAGTAAGGTATATCACGTACAAGTGCAAATCGTTACGTATATCTAAATGTACCAATAAAATAATAAAAACTTCAAAAAATACAATGAGCATACATTCTTCACAAATATAGACATAAATTGTGTATGAACATACAATCCTAATTACTTTCTCAGATTATCTGCAGTTTCTAAAATTTCTTGATGCAAAATAATAAAAAATACTACCAAGTCATTACCATGTATTTTTCATATATATGGACTGACTTCCAGATCAACATTTTTTAATTCCTTTTTTGGCTTTCTGATTAAGCAAATTATATTCCTTAATATGAACATTTCAATTATCTTATTCAAGCACATTAGAAGTTGTTCCTAAGTTTGTCACAATGAACTAAGTGGCAACTAAAATCACAAAATTTTTGGTACAGGTTAAAATTGACTTTCACTTTCACAGAAATTCAGCTAGAGTTAAGTCAGTTTACAGCACACAGTTCCTCAGTGACAAGGCAACACAATTCAGACTGTTGCTACATTTATTACTTTTAATAGCAAGTAAATGGTACAAATTTTCATTCTTCCCTCAGTTACCTACATTGACTCTTACTCATCACCAATTGGGACACATGGAAGAATCCTACATGTTATTAAATAACCATTCTTTCATACAACAGAAGGCAGATTTTGTTTAATCCTCAGTGTTTAAAAAAAAAAAAGGAAGAAAGAAAGCAAAGCCTTTTGATGTCAGGATATGCAGAATCAGTCTTCCAAGTAAGTGAATGACTGGCTTACATTTGTTTTCTAACAAGTTCAAAGCCTAAAATAACCTATAACAAGGACACATTAAATAAAATTTAATTTTAGCACATTTGTATTCCCCAAGATAAGACTTCTTTTTCCTTTTTTAACAATAGACTTCTAATTACACCACACTGGCTAAATTACTTTCCTGTTTGAGTAAGAATGTTTAGATTCTAGGGGACAAGGGAGGGGAAGAAGGGAAAGAATTACTAAAAGTGCTCTGCTGCAGAAGAAACATAGCTATGTAACTCTTACACAAACGTTTGCTAAGCTAACCAGCATAAAAAGTGATGTCATTCTAAACAGCAGAATGGTTATAATAAAATCAAGTTTTTAAATCACTGACAGCTTAAGGAAATTAAGAATATTACTCAAAATCTCCCCTCCCCAGAGTACTACATCTGTGGATGAGGAGTACACCCATCTGGAGTTATATACATATCTGACATCAACATTTTTCCTGGCACAACAGGAAAAGCTGGGGTTTTTTTTCCTTAGAACTCTAAGCATTCAAAGCCATGACTTCAAATAAATAATTCTGTATAAAAACATAAGAAGGGTAGGTCATATTCTATTAGTGAAGGCAGCTGAATCTCTTCTTTTAAAATAAATCAAAAAAATAAAAATAAAACACATCTTATTACCCATAAAATTATTTTATTGTTATTCTTTTTCTTTTCTTTCTTTCTTTTTTTTTTTTTTTTTCTTTGAGAAAGGATCTTCAAATTCAGCGCTCCTCCTTCCTCAACCTCCTGAGTACTGGGATTACAGGCCTGCACCACCATGCCTGACAGATTAATACATTTAAAGACAGCATAAACAGAATTGTAAATATGCACTTGCAATATGGAACTCAAACAAAAAACAAGCTATATACTTTTCTCTTTCCACAGAAAGCACCAAATAAAATATAAAAATTTGGTTCTGGTGAAGGCAATAATATAACTATTTTTACTACATTATCATCATTCATCATCAATATTTAGCTGGGGAGATAACTCACCAGCATAAGTGCCTACCGAGCAAACAAAAAGGTCCTGAATTTGATCCCGGATTAAACAAACAAGCAAACAACAACAACAACAAAAAAAAAAAACCCCACATTTAATACATCAAGACTTTTAAACTTTATTTCATAATTTTTAGGGATAAAATATACTATGACTATTCCTTCAGCTTTAAAATTACCTCAACCGATGGAAGACCAACTCTATAGTACACGGGCTCTAAAACCTGAGGCAGCATGACCATATCTCTATTATTTAACATAACTAAACTTAGAAAAGCTGCACATTATTCATCCTGCATTTACTAAATATCACAATTCAAACAGGTCAACATCTACACAAAAAATTAAAAACAGAAAACCAAGATGTGATTTTAAACCAACTGAACTGCCATGAAGAGTACCTCAATACCTTAATCAAAAAACTGATGATTAAAAAAAAAAAAATTTAAATGTACTCTTTATCAGGAACATATCTAATATTTGACTTTCTACCTGTGTTGACATTTTATAGTTCTGGCTTTTTCAACCATCAGAGATCAGCCATTAAATTACTTCAACAAGCAGAAATAGCAACAGTGCTTCCAAACAGCAATTTCTGCATTGCTAGACACTTATCTAGTTGGTAGATTTATACCATTGTTCATTCTTAGTTCTTTAAATGTAAAAAATACCCACAGAATAGCAGCATACCTCTAAATTAGTTTAAATATGATACAAAGTTATTTTTATTTAGGTTCAAGTTTTTAAGACACTTATTTTTCTCAAAGGCTAATCTTAAATTACTCCTATAGTAAAAAAAAAAAAAGTGAATTTGTTTCTTTTGGAAAATAGAAATGTTATTTATGTAATGCTCAAGGGAAAGGGTACTAGAATAAAAGTCTCACATCAAATTATAGTCAGGATCATACCTATCATTAATAAAAATAAGTCTGACATTTATTCTAATGACAGTGCTTTAAAACACTCACATGGCTAAATGACGTGCATGTTCAAATGATTCTTACAAAGAATTAAGATAAAATTTGTATCCTCTACTATGCAAAATAAAAAGAAAACCTCCACAATAAATTATAAACTGGTTTAAAAAGACACAAGAAAAATATCCACATTATATTTACGTGAGATTTGTATTCCCTCTTTGCATATTAGAAAGATGCAAAGACAAACACTTCCAAATATTCAGACAGACCATCCCACAGTTGTAACTTTCATCACAGTTCTCAAAACAGTATGGTGAGGTCAGCTCACAAACAGCTTAAGCAGCAAAACTAGAAATTGGTGGTAGTAGTATCAGGCTACATAACAGCCTCTCCAAAGAATATGAAGTAAGAGAACTAAAATGTGCTGGCAACATGCCAAAAGACTGGATGGACTATAGCTTTGAGCAATGAATACCCAGAGCTTACAGTATACAACAATTCATTTTCTCTGATCCTATAGCCTGACCTTCCTTATATTAAATCAAAAATAACAATGTACAAAAATAATCTAATACTGGCATATTTCTTCTACTTACGAGCTGAAGATAAGTATGTAGCTCTGCAGTGATTTGTTAAACTAGACACATACTCTAGGGGAAAAAACGTGACTTCCATTCTATGTGAAGTCAAGGAAAGAAAATTACATATAATTACTTCACACTGAAATTATTCTACATAAACATTTGTCTTCTAAACATTACACTACCTTCAGTATAACTTTAAAAGATTTTCTACATTGTTGGTTCTGATTATCTCCACAACTGGCTAGCATTTAGAATCAGCCAACCTTTTCAACAGCTTGAGTAAAAAATTAATCCTATCCTTTTTTTTTTTTTTTTTTTTTGGCGGAACCTGGGATTGAACACAGGCCCTTGCGCTTACTGAGCTATCTCTCCTGCTGCAATCTTGTGGGATTAATCCTCTCAGATCAAAGGACAATTCTGGTCTTTGTTCTTGGTCAAAATATGTAATTTTAGGGTCAGGGAGATAGTTTAGTGGCATAAGCACCTGCCTGGCAAGTGCAAGGCCATGGGTTCAATCTGGTACAACCAAAAAAAATGTCTATGAAGACAATATGCAGTATATTAATTATTTAAATGTCCTACTAACCTGTTTCGAAACTATTTCATTGCTATTTTTTCTCATTCAAATGAATAAAAAGTTAAGAAAAAAAAGTGACTTCAGTGAGGCATGATGGTACACACCTGTAAGCCCCGCAACCCAGGAGAATAAGGCAGAAAGACGGCTACACATTAGAGGGCAGCCTGGGCTACATATTGAATTCAAGGACTCAAAAAACTGAACCAAACAAACAAACAAGCATAACTTTTATAATTTCACCTTAAATATCATGTATTAACAAAACAGTAAACTAAATCTTAAGTCTCTGACACTTTCTAAATGTAACATTTTCTGAAAAACCACAAGAAAAATGCAAACATTATACTTAAGGAAGAGAAGGAATCAGATTCAATTCAAATCAACACACATTTATTGCACATGTATTTTGTGCCAGACATTATACCAAGAAATGAGGAAACAATGATAATGTGTATACATGGTCTCAGAGTTGATGATCTTGTTGGGGAGATCACATGACATAATCAATGAGCTCCACTAGCTTTAGGAACAACAGCCCTCCCATCACCAAGGAAAGAGAATAAGTCTGCCTAGGGCAGTAATAGTAAACCTATTGTATTCATGTCACATTGGGCTGTCTGTATCACAGAAAGCTTTAAAAGGTTCACAATAAGGGGCCTAGAGGCTGGGAAAATCTTCAGAATCACTTAAAGCTTTGAGCACCATTCCGAAGGATGAGAATTTCACAAGAAAAAGAGGGACACTGTGATCCAAAGATAGAATGAACAAAAGCAAAAAAAAAAAAAAAAAATGCACAAAAACACTGCAGGTATGAATGAACACATGTGGTAAGGTTGGAGTAACAATTTCTGGCATATGTGCAAGTATTTTTTTACCCTTACCCCATTATAGACATCACTACTCAAACTACAGCATGTTTAAAGCCCACATAAAACCTCAAAACCTTCTCAACTGATAACACACAATCCATATAAGGAAACAGGTTCATAAGACGAAATATATGTATGATCCTTAGCTTAGAAACAGAAAGTGATAGAACATGAAGTTCTGTAAGTAAATTAAGAGCCATTAATGCCCATGAATGGTAAGCTAACAAATTTAAGTTTTATCCTGTATAAAACAGAATAGAAAAAGAATTTTATAAAAATATTGATATGAGGGCCAGGGAGATGGCTCATAGCACTTCCTTGGCAAGCACTAAGGCCCTGAGTTCAATCCCCGGTTCCACCAAAAAAAAATATATTGATATGATCAATTCTAGCAGATATGTGAAAAATTAGTGTAGATAGAATGGATGCAAGATGAAAAAAAACGTAAAGTAGGCAAAAAATAATGGGCCTGGGTTTCTGAAATGCAAAAATACTGCAGTTCTAAAATAAAAACAGTTTTGGATTTTATAACCTGTAGTTTCAAAACACAAAGTTGGGGAAAATTAATATTGCAAATAAAATTATCAAATAGTACTGTAAAAGAAATTTTAAGATAAAGGCTAGAATTAAAGAAGTGAATCACAATGATACCCAATATTACTCAAGATCATAAATTCAGAAATAGATATTTCAGGTTTAGCATCAAGAAAGAGAACATCCTCATGACCAGACTAATACTCAGCAAGTCTTTTCTCCCTCGTAGGGCATTAATACTCAGGCAAACAACAAACACTATTCACCTTACATGCCCCTATGATAAGAGGATCAAACTTAACTTCCAGTAAAACACAGAAACCACAAAAGTCAAATTTGAAACCAAATTACCCAAACAGTTAAAACTAACATTTTAAGAAACATATTTATATGAAAAAATATGGAAGATAATATAATTCTATCATTAACTAATTCATATCAAACTCTTGATGCTCTAAAATTCTTTGGATGGAATACAACCTAGCTGTAGTACTTTGGACAGTATGCAAAAAAAAAAAAAAAAGGTGGCTCTACCATCATTTCTGCAGAATGGGTAACAAATGCAATTATTCTAATTAAAAATAGTTCACTGTAGTTCAAAAGGCCAAATATAGTGAAAGAGTATTTTGAAAAAGGATTCTTTAGCTGTTAGAAACAAAAATTAGTGTAATGATGTGAAATTTAAGCACAAGTTAACAGGCATTCTAGAAAAGCTAGCATTACTGTTGTAAGACCTGAGGATATTCGTATTAAGGCTACTATTAACTGGTAGCTAGTGCCAATAATGCACTTCAAACTACAGAGACATACTATCAAAGGTTTTACCTTGTTCTCATCCCATTAACAAACTCAAATTTTGCTTCTCATTCTTTTAAAATAAGCCAAGATGAAAAATACAAACTAAAAGCTATAATTTACATATGGTATATTGTTAATTCTGAGAAAACAAATCAGATAAATAGTTTACCACAATCTATCTCTTATCCAGAAAGATGATTAGTCAGTCACAAGCAGGGGCTAATTCTGATGATGTCATTCTAAAGTCATTACTAAATTTTACACATGTCCTGCTTCCTTCAAATAATCACAAAACAAGTCATCCTAAGAGTGGGGTCAAATTCCATTCCAATGAAAAAGTCCTTCAAACTCAAAAGGTTCACTTACTAAACAATATTCAAAGACCAAATTTTAGAAAACCCTGCTCCCCTACCTCCCACAATAAAAAAAGTCAGTCTTGTCCTCTTAGCTCATTACAATGGAATGTGACCAATATTTAAGGGCTTTTCTCATTTTCTGCTTAGACAATATGATGCAGATCTAGTGTATCTGACAAAGGACATGTTTCTTAAGAAAAAAGTAAAATGTGAGTGGCTAACTGTGTAATAACTGAGACAAAAGGTAAACTGTTTACTAGATTCTCACATATATACTAGTTGAGCAATGTATGGCACTTCAAATGGGTGTATTTATTTTGTTTGGTTTGTTTTCTGAGACAGGATCTCAGTATGTAGACAAGGCTGGCCTCAAACTCCTAAGTGCTGGGGTTGCAGACACGCATCATGACACAGGATTAAATAGTGTATTTAAATAGTGTGAGTATTTTTATTTCACAACTCTGATGAGACAGCTAAGACTTTTTCTTTCTTTTTCTTTTTTTTTTTTTTTGGTGTGTGTGGTATTGGCTATTGAACCCAGGGCACCCCACACATGCTGGGCAAACATCTTTTTTTTTTAGATAAGGTTTCAAGTTTTCCAAGTGAAATTAGCCTGGAAGACGAAGGAGCCAGGGGTCCAATTGCAAGGCCTGCCCTGCGGACCCGCCCCGAGAGCACACTGAGATGGCAATTGAAACTGGGCGTGAAAAAAAAAAAAAAAAAAAAAAAAAAAAAGAAACTGGGCGTGGTGGGGTACACCTGTAATCCCAGCTTTTGGGAAGCTGTAAACA
>PVKA01050131.1:0-12883 GCA_004027165.1 Ctenomys sociabilis | reverse complement strand
ACACTGTTCACTAAATTTTGAATCATTATAGGCTGTTGGTATCTCTTATTGCAGCCTAGAATCTCAGGATCAGAGGCCTGGTAAAGTGGCAATAATGAATTTGGATATTTGGTCTCCCGAAAGTACCTGCCGTTCAACCTCTGATTCTTCAATGACGGCCAGGCGGATCACCTCTCCACTGGAAGTACCCCACTCCATGGCCAAAGCAAGAGCATTGGCAGTGAACTGTAGACACTCCCCCTTCGTCCTGCCTTTCCGATAGGTAGCACAGACATAGCCATAGATATATGAGCTCCAGGAACCTCCAATGCCAAAGCACTGCCTTGCCATCACACCTCCCGTGGGAACCGAGTAGACCTGCCCTCCTTGAGGGTCCCAGCCTGCGATGATGATTCCCGCCATCAACTTTTCTCAGTATCGGCAACACATCTCCTTACACAGGTTGGCTGTGGAGGCTCATTCAGCCCAAGGCTGTGGAAAGCAAGCTGGTTAGGTGACAGCAACTGTTACTGCCTGGGTATCAGCAGCTAAACCTGACTGGCAGCAGAAAATTCTATCACGAATAGGAGTCAGCTTGTCAGTCACTTGATTGACGATGTAGGAACCAGCGATTGTTCTAGAGTCCATAGAACCACGCCCCCGTCAAACTGCACAGCCCAGATCGTGGTTCCTGTGGAGACTTCTCGGTTTTCCCAGTCTGGGGTGATGGCCTCTGACTTCTAGGCAGGCGCAGATTCCATTCTTCCAGTTCTTAGCATGGTTGCCACCATTTTTCTCTTCTAGTTCTTTTCCTTTTAAGGTACTATTTAGATTTTTATTTTTCATGTTATTTATTTTTATGACCAACAATAAGTAATTGATTAGGTTTTTTTCCATGACTGGGACTAAATCGCTAACACCCCCACTTTGAAGGATAGGTCTCTCTAGGCTCCTGTTTTCAGACCAGGGTTGGCTGGCTTCAAGGCAGGGGTTTTATGATAAAGAGCGTATGGAGATGGAAGAGGCCACCTATTCACTGCAGCTGGGAAGAGGAATTCTCTGATGACTGTCCCATCCTTTTAACCTAATCACCCTCTGAAAACCCCACCTCTGAATATGCTACTTGGAGCGACGGTTTAGATCTTACCCATGGCAAAGATATAATAATTTTTCCCTGGGAATTGGTTAGTCAATTATTTCAACATTATTTATTCCAGTGTTTCTTCTTTGCTCAGTGAACTCGGAATGTATCAAGTTCGGCACACAGCACACTCACAGAAGTCGTATGGCGTTGCTTCTATGTTGCATGCATTGTTTCCTTGATCTATTTCTTTACTGACACAAGATTATTAAGATGTTTTCATTTTTGGAGATATATTGTATTGCTATCTGATGGTGATATCATTTTTTTATCTTCCAAAAATTTTCATACCAATTTTCACATTTTGTTTCTTTGGAACTTGAATCATTTTTCTACGGAAAAATCTTGTTGAGTTATTGAATAACTAACTAGAATTGTTGCCTAATATGGGAGAGAGAACTACCTTTATAATATTGCATTTTTCTTTCCTAGCATGTACATATCTTGCATTCACTCAGATATTCTCTGATGGCCCACCTGGAACCTGGCCCAGGAGGTCTCATGTGATATAATATTTCAAAAGATGAGTGGGATGAAGATTTATTGTAAGATATTTCCAGGGACTCTCTCGCATTCCCTAGTTTGGATTGAAGGGACCAGTGCTCGGAATTTCAGCTCCTTCCCTCTTCAGCAATTCTTATTCAAGTTCTTCACCCAGCCCATCTACTGAGAAACTGCAGTGCTGACTGAAGAAACAGGAGAATCAGGGCAACAGATGCATGGCCGTCACTCAGCATCACCACTGCTCTTTTCTTTCAGAGCTTGAAGCTATCAACTTCTAAATATAATAGTTATAAATCTAACAGTAACTTTGGCTAGTTTGCATTCTTATCTAGTGGATTAATTTGTGTAACAGTATTAATATTTTATCAAGGAATCAGCATCTTTCTTTTAAATATGTTCATTAAAAGCTTTATTGTGCCTTGGCGTGTGATTTATGATATCTTGAAGGGCACGTATTTTCATTGGGATGCTATTCCTGTTCTTTCAAAATTCAATTGGCCAACAGTACACAAAATACAGAACGTTCTTTAGAGGTATTTGGTATTGCTGCTACTGCTTGAGTCACATAGCCAGTGTTCCTGGACATTCAAATACCAAGGACAAATGTCTAGAAAACCTACCCATTATCATGAAATCTTCCCTATTATTCTGCATGAGGATACAAGGAGGTCTTGCCTTGTTCTGTGTAGAAAATTTAGTTTATAATCTTTAAAAATTTTATTGAGAAATAGCAATAAGACAGTTTCAAAACAGGTTAGTGGGACAATTACGATAATTAACACATTGCATACTGTTGTCTTCATAGTAGCTATTCATAGCACAAGATGCAGATGTGATATCTTGCCTAAACACTTCTAGTACAAATCTTTTTTCTCATTGAACTAAGATAATGTTTGTCTTACATATCATAAGAATTTGAGCTTTATTATTAAAAAATCAAGGAGACTTATGAAATGCTGGCTGAAAGTATTGTATATATTATCATATTTTAGACTCATGATTTCACCCTATTTCTTTCCCATGCAAGGACCTAGCAGGGTTTGTGCTTGGAATTACAGGGCAAACAATATACCAAGTCAGCAAAGAGCAGGTGCTTGTAAGCCTTCATCTCATTCACTTCTAAATGAGAAAATTGTGTTGAAGGAAGCAAATGAACAAAAAGGCTGCGCTCACCTCTACTTGGAAAATGACCTTTGGGAGCTGTGACCAAGGGAGTAGAGCAAGGCTCTACACCCACAGGTCAGCCTCACTTAGGAATTGTGTCATAAGTTCTTAAGAGCTGAAGGTACTTAGGGAGTTCTTATGCTGGGGCTTTCAGACTTTTCAAGTTCTTTTGCAAAAAAAAAAAAAAAAAAAAAAAAAGAGAGTGAGGGAAAGAGCATGGTGACAACCTGGAACACTGGCTATGTGGATCAAGCAGATCATAAGCATTCCATGTTTGACTTTGACTGGTGTGAACTAGCGGCTGACTATCATAATAGCCTACCCACCTCATTGCTGACATTGACGCTAGGATTTCTGCAAAACATTGATGAGGCCCTAAGATGACTAGAGTTATTCTCTGCATGAGAGAGGAAATTAAAGGAAGTGAATTGGTGTTTTTTTTAGGACATATATGCCTGTGAATTCCAATGAATCCAGTATATTCTTCCTCATCTATGACTGTAACACTTTTCTCACACAACTCTCAATTTATGAGTGTTGTTGTCCTTTTTTTCTGTTTGTGACTGACTCAGCCTATGCTGAGAATCGGGATGGAGTGGCCTGTGGAGCCAGGGACTGAACCGCGGTCCCTGCACACTTGCCTGAACTTGGCTAAGCATGTTCCTTAGGCCGCTGAGCTATTTGGCCAGCCCTCAAGTTCTGAATCTTTTTCTCTCAAAGTGATCGTTCTTCAAACATCATATTATTTATGTATTTGAAGGCAAATTTACAGATGAGTTTCATCTTTATTCGTTAAATAATGTGGTCCAACTCTGTAATAATCTAAGCTCTCATTGACTTTCTCATATGAGATGAATATAAGCCAAGATCTATTGAACAGTTTAGTATCTACTATTAACAATATGGTAATGTGCACTCAAGAATTTGTTATGAGGAACAATTTGTAATGTGTTCTTAACAAACAAATGAATGAGACAAAAACCCAAGTGGGCACAAAGAAACTCTTGTAGGTGACATGTAAGTTGATTATCTTGATTATGGCAGCCAACAGCATGACTGTATACAAGCATATTCAAATATCAAGGTGAATATATTGATTGCAGTTTCATGCATGTTAATTCTGCCTCAATAAAACTGGAAATTTTGACTATTAACATATATATTCATAAGTGAAAAATGTTAAAAATCTGACTATATGCTATCAGTGTTAGCAATTTTATTATGAACTTAATAGCAAGGGAGAAATACACTATAATTGAAGACAAGAGAAAAGCTACCATTTTTAATGAGAATGGAAATAAGGTCTAGGCAGGATCCAAACCTCAAAGTCTCTGAGTCCCTTTCATGTTTGCCCCTACACTCCACTCCCATCTTTTTCTCTCCACTTTCTCCACTCCTAGCACCAGGCTCTTTCTGCTCTTCCATCTCCATGGCAGAATCCTCCTCTATACCTCTCTGTTTAAGTGGGGTAGCTGGCTAAGACATCCCCAGATCCAAATGAGTAGGAGATAGAACTGGACAAGCCACTCTCAGACTCTACTTTCTGTGTGTACTCACGTTTTTCTTTGCATTACAATCCTGAGTTCTTCATACAAACAAACTATTACTCATCCAGCTCATCCCACATCGGACCAAAGCTAAAATTACCTGTTTCATAAATTTATGCAGCTGTTCCAAGCAGGATCCTTATAATGTTTAACTAAAATCGTTGCAGCACAACACATATTTCTGAGAAAAACATAAAAGATTCCACAAAAATATATATATAACATAAGTAAGTTATAGATTTTGCCTATACAACAGTCTTTTATATTGTTACTAGCACTTGGTAGCAACCACTGGTTGTACTCAACTACTGAGCTATAATCCCAGTTCTACTTACTATTTTGAGACAGGATCTTACTAAGTTACCAGGACCCTCATGGAAGTAGTGATCCTCTTGCCAGAACTGCATACTATTTTCTTAATTCTACTCTGCAAACTTCCCTTGCCATGGTACAGCAACAATGTGAGGTGATGATATGTTTGATGTACATTCCTGCCCAACCTGAATCTCCAGCCAGCCAGCATCCCACATGCTCTGGGGGCTAACACAGCCTTCATGGTAAGTCACCACTGAGCTCATCTCATCCCTTTGCTCTAAATTTCAGCCCCTTAACAGTTTTAAATGAATCCTAAGTTTTCCACTTCCGATTGATTTGCATTTCTCTTGGTTGTATGCTGTTAAGCAGCTGCTGTTTTTTCAGAGAAAGGGAGTGAGGGGTGGTTTCCATGGAGATATGGAGATGGTGATGACTGCTCAGATGTGGACATCTCCAGTATTCCCACTACATTTGTAATTTCAGCATCCATTCCATGTGGAACTGATAAATCATTTAATTTCCTTTTGGCAGTAAACTCTAGAATTCTGACTTCAGAATTCTTTAATTGGCCCTGGTTTTTTGGGCCCTTATTTATTTAATTGACATCACAATGTTTTTATTTATTATTAAATCCTGGCATCACTGCTACCACAGAAAACAATCAAAACAGGTTCAGAATCTATTATAAATAGCATACATTGCTACAGTGTTTAAATCACAGTAGGCACAACAAACACTTATTGATTGATTTGTGCAATATATAGGAAAGCTTTAAGTCTGTTGTGTTGCTGCAGGGAAGAAAGGACTAAAGTAGAACCAATTTGAGAGTGTTATCAGAAAATGTATTAATTACATTCTGTTTTAGTTACATTGTAAGTCTTACAAAATGATTTCAGAGATCATCTTAGCCTACTTCATAATGAAAAATAATTCAATAGTTCGGGTGAGATAACTGGCAGCATACAAAGATGTTGAGTCACTGGAAGACATATACTGTTGAAGTGTAAGTTGTGTAAAGAAAGAAAATATGTTGCAAGTAGAGAAATAAATTGAGTTGTTTATATTATCATTGACTTGTTTATCCTTTATTCATTCAACAAATATTTATTGGGGTTCTAGTATGTGGCAAACATTGCTAAGCCCTAGCACTAAGTTTCTAAGCACAATACAATCTTCTCCAAAAAAGAGCTTGATGGAGAAGACACACATTAATAAAACAGAATTATTTAATTATAAGCTGCTATAGTTTGGATCTGCAATTCTCTCTATAACCTAAGAATTGATCTGTGGCTTGGGTCACTGTTGCAAATATCGGAACCTGGGAGGTGGAGCCAGTAAGAGGAAAATGGGTAAGTGGGATTTGCCTTGAAGGGGCTCTCGGGACACAGGCCACTACTTTTGTCTCTGTGCCTCTCCCTTGCGAGGAAGGGCAACAGTCCCCTGTCCCACTCATTCAGCATGATACGCTGTGCTCTCGTGGACTCAAAGCAACAGACCCAAGGTGGCCATGGGCGGAAACCAGGAGCCCCAGCACACTTCTCCTCTTTGCAAGTAGATTGTATGTTATTGTCACAGTGATAGAAAATTAGCACATAGGGAGTGATACTGTCTCTGAAAGGAAATTATGTGGCCATACGGAAACATTGAGCAAGTAGGCAGAACCTAGGGTGAGGCATGCGCTTCAAAAAGAAATTAAAAATCTGGGTAGTCACTAAGTAAGGAATTAAAAACCTGGGTGTGTCTACCTTAGCTAACTATCAACTACGCAGGCTTTGGTCCTTCACCCTGGCATTTCAGCAGCGATCAGTGATGGCTAAGATGGCCAATGGTGTTGTCTTAGGTGCTGTGCTTGAACTATGCATTCAAACTTTTGACAATAAGGCAGGATGAGTGATGATTTCCACAGGTGAATACTAGAATGCAGAGAAAATTTAAGTTTAAATTTCAAATGAGAGAGAGAGAGAGAGAGAGAGAGAGAGAGAGAGAGAGAGAGAGAGAGAGAGAGAAAAGAAACAGAGAAGAGACAGAGACAGAGACAGAGATAGATCAGACTAGGATTGGAACACAAGCACTCTGAGTCCAGAGAACATATTCTTAAATTGCATTCCATGCTTTTATATGGTGTGCAGAGACAAGATTAGAAATTTTGGTTCCAGCAGAACTGTGATTTTCTATGACCATAAATTCAATATAATAAGATGTCAGAATGTAATACTTAAATTTTAATGTGGTTGCTACCTTCCACATATTAACTGAGTTTTTAGTACATATCAAAACAAATCCAAAAAGCAGAGCTAGGAGTTAACAGGCACAAGGAGGGAGCCTACTATGTTTTCATTGTAAAGAGTCAGTTTTGAGAACTCAAGTCTGCTACCCTTTTGCGGGTCCCACAGTTGACATTCCAGCCATTATGTCCTAAGCATCTGGATGTTTGCCTATATTCCCTACTCATTTGGCCCAAGAATAGACGAAGCCTAATGTTCCTATTGGTCTCTTTTGGATACACTAATAGTTTAATTGTATTTTAAATTGATTTTTAATGCCCAGAGTCTCCCTAAGAGAATCTTTAAAAACTAGAAAATAAATAAAGGTCTACATTATAGCAGTGAAGGGTTCCCCTTTATAACACCACCGTGTCAGAGGGCTGCTAGGAAGTCTAATCATTTAATGTGGGTAAAGTGCTTTGAAAACATTAACTACAGACCAGAAGAGGCAAATAATTACACCTATTTTTAAGCACACTATCTCCTACTGAATGTCATGGCAAATGTATTATGCGATATGTCTTTATGTTTTAAAATATTGAGAAATGAATTAAAATTGAATATGACAAATCGCTGATACCTGGGCTTACATTTTGTGCAGTGTTGAGATTTCATTCAAAGAAAAACATTTAATATCAATTTGAATTCCACGATAGGCAAAATTAGTAACATTATGAATCTACTGATCCATAAGGAATTGGTTGGAAGAAAATAATGAGTTATATAATAGATGAAGCTACAAAGTTGACATTTAAGCTCAAAACAGAACATTGCATTCTATCATAAATATTTACTTGATTACAATGATTCAAGATAAATAATCTTGAAATAAGTGACACTCCAATGAGATCTATCAAGTTTAGGAAAACCACGTCTTCTGGGTATCACATAAATTGGCTTGAAACGACATCGAATTCTTGTGGAACTCTGAATTAGAGGGGTTGGAAGTCAAATTCAACTCAAGCAAAAGGAAATTGGTTGACTAGCATAGTTCATCCTTCCAAAGGTAGGATATCCTTTGGTCTTAGGTGGATCCACAGATTGGAAGTGTCCCATTATGAGGTTGTGATGCCCTTCTTTTGGTTGAGGCTTTTTTCATATTTAACTTTATCCTCAAGCTTCTGGACAGTGACAGTGAAGGCAATTAGAGATCTAAAGTTTTCACTGTCATCCCTGCTTGACATGCATGGGAAGGTAGCATTGTTTTGGAGGACATGCAAATCCAGCTTAGGTCATGTGACTACCAATGGTTGAATCACTGAGACTAGGGTGATAGAGCTTTCTAAATGGGCAGCTTTTAGATAAGTGATAATCTAGATGGTTTGGGCCATTTTCAGATGGAATCATTAAAGACTGCCTTCACCACAGTGGCTCTACTTTTGTCTGTGCATGTGTTGAAAGGTTTTGGGTTTTATTTCAAGAAAGGAATCTCGGACTTCAAAAAAATATATAACTACTGCTTAATAAAATGGAGATTAAAATAAGGAAAATTTATGGTTTCTTTCTTTTTCTTTCTTTCTTTCATTCTTTTGTGTATTTTAGTATAGGCTGTACAGGGTCTCACAACACAGGTTGGGCTCATTGTGATCCTCCTGTTTTTAGCCTCCCAAGGGCTGGGATTACAGGCACGTGCTACCATACCCAGTCTCAGCTGATCTCTCAGTGCACCCTAGGGGCATGGTGGCTGCTCCTGCCTAATCAGGCACTTTAGCCCACTGAGCTATCTGGACTGTCCTTCTGTTTATTTCATGCCATGAAGATATTTAAAGTATGGAGTTATAAGTCCAAGCATAATTTCTGGCTTTTCCATTCACTAAGTGCCATCTTGCAGAAAATTTCAGCCTTGGTTTCTCCATTTGTCAAATGGGAAAGGTTGGGGCTGGGGAGATAGCTCAGCAGTCTAAGCATCTGCCTATGAAGCACAAGAATCAAGCTTGATCCATGCTGCTACATATCATGCCAGCCCCAGAATCTGGAGTGCTTGTGCATGCCTGTAATCCCAGTGCTGGGAAGGATGAGACAGGAGGATCACTATGAGTCAAAGCTGCATAGTGAGACCCTGTACCAAATAAATAAATAAATAAATAATAAATAATTTTGTAAAAATCAAGGTTTATAAAATGATACCTTTTTTTTTTTTTTTAATAAAAGACATTCAACCTATTAACCAGATCTGATTTCATAGGGCTTTGGGTTCTTTGCCAAAGTCAAAATGATCGCAAAAAGTACTCATTTTGAATTACTTCATGGATTTCAGAATGTTGTGACAGTGCAACTAATGACAACCGAGAAGGCCTTCTAAGTTTGCTCGGATAATCACAATAGCCATGTCACAGTGTGTTTGAAGTGAGAAGAAACAATTTTTCAGAGAGATCAATAGCAATATGTCTTACACTGCAATTTTTAAAATTAAATGTTCATGGATATTTTTGCATCATATCTCATTTAGTTTAAAATTTTCTATCTAAGCAATTTAAAAAATGTATTTCTTCAGCTTTCTGAAGCATAGTTTATTTACATATGAGTTTCACGTGTTTTATGAGCTTGTATATTTGCATGCAAATATAACATCCGCACCCAAACAAAAATAAACACGCTAAATATATCCATGTACTATAAATATTATATATATATATATATATATATATATATATATATATATATATATATAATTAAACCTTGTTAGAATTCAATGAAAGCATTTTGTGAGGGTGAATTGCTACTATTCTAGTTGTTCTGTGTTTTGTTTCTTTTGTTTTCAGATCATTCTAACCTGTTGCAGAAAATGATAGGTATACTAAAAAATGTGCTATGACAGTATACTCAAAAATACCCTGGATGCTATTTGAAATACTATTTGAAATTATTACCTATTCTATGAATTGAGGGCAATGAACATAAATGCAAAATGCAGTAGATTGAGATCTTTTAGCGGTGCTAACAAAATGTATGGCTCTATGAAGAGAAACATAGCCATTGGAAAACTACAGCTCAGCAAGAAGAAAAATAAAATAAGGATGAAGAGACACAATCCCAACCTCTCTAAATGTTCTCACTTGTATTTCCTGAAGTTTCTAGCAAGCTGGTTTTTTCTCAGTCAGTTTTTTCCTCATTGAAGTAGAAATCGCAGCTAGGCAACACGCAGCTGGTTCAATGTTAACAGTTCTGAGCACTGAACATCTAGTGTAAGAGACCTTTCACTGCTCTCCTGGAATCTGGAGCCAGCAGCTATCAAGGGCCCTCAGGAATCCTTCTGGCAATCACAGCTGCTAACTCTAAGCAATTCCCCGTCATTCTCCATCTTTTCTGTCTGGGAGCTCCATGTTCCCAGACTCAGCTGCTAGCTGCTTTGGGTCTGAGTGGCCTTTGACATTAGCAGCATTTAGTGCAGTGACTCAGCGTGCTTTGCTTGCAGTATGGATCCCAAATAGGCAGGTGTCATGAAATTCCATCCCGACAGCAAAGGAATCTTTCACTTTGGTTATGAAATATATTGTCTAAAGGAGTCTTTGTGGGAGCTTATGCAGAAGCACAAGCGGGATCAGAGCATGGGCTGGCCCCACTCTGAGTTTGGAGATGCCACTTCTACAGGAGAAAAGCATGTATAGTGTACCACCAGCTAATGATAGATTGTCACAGTCATGGACAGAGAGCTTTCCTTGAGGACAGTGTTGAGAGGAGTAGAGTCATCAGGAGCAGTTCCACATGGGGTCATCTGGGATGGTTCTGTGGCTTTAAGGAAAGAAAAGTACACACTGGAAAATTAAGCTACTGGTGTGACACTGGACATGTGGAGTGGGTGTGCTTAAATCACTATTTGAGGTAACTGGGAGAAAGAAAATAATTTAGAAAAGAAAAACTGTATCAGTCCCTCTTAGGGAGTGCTGGCCTTTCTCTCTTGTCTCATTGACACTACTTCCCACTGAGTGGGAACCTGAATGGAATCACAAAGGAAAGGGACAGTGGGAGGTGGGGGGTGGGGCGGGTGGGTAGATAGATGCCTTCACACTTTCAGTGGAGCCTCCTGGGTCATGGAGTTCAGTTGGGAGGGTAGAGAGGCTACCCGGAGAGAAAGGAGGAATGCCTGCCGCAACTTGTGTTGTATTTTTATCTTGTTTATGAACATCAATGGCTTCAGCATTTCATTTAATTTCAACTTCATTAGAGTATGGTGATTACTATAGCACGTTGAAATATGTGCTCAATAAGAATGTTGCCTGCTTTAAAACTTGTCCTATTCTGTGAGCTATGTATGTGGACTTAAAAAGTACCCTGAACACCCTTCCACTACATCAAATTCTAACTTCATAGTCAGAACATCTCTTCCTTTGCTTAGGAGAGCAATGTAGAGCAACTATATAATTTTCTACAGCAATATTTTCACTTGCATTTTAAGTTGAGTATTTTAAATAAGGATTTAATTTAGGTTTAATGAAGGAGTTATTATATGTTAATTAAATATCAACTAATTATTATGAATATCTATTGGAGCATAACAACCATTTTTATTAAGATAAATATCTCTTAAACAGTTGAGGCTTAGTAAATATGATACTAACGATTAGTTTCATACTAATATTCAGTATAAAGGATACATCTAATTTCACTACCTTGAATATAATGTGGTTATTACCTATTAAATATCAATAATTATTGAGAATATGGCTATTGAATTTCAACTCATACATCTTAATAAACCTCTAGTTGTACCTAAATAAACCTCCATAAGTCAAGTAGCATTTAATTAGCAGAAATATTTATAGCATGGCATTTACATTTGCATATTTATAATCAAATAAATAATATAATAACTCTTTTATTAAATCTAAATTAAATCCTTTCCAGAGGGATTTACAGAGCAGTAAACTACATTGGCCATGTGGTCATCAATATTTAATTCATTACATGATTTTTAAGGTTTACTAATATATTAAGGAATAATATACTATATGTGGTCTCAAAATGCTGTAAATTCCACATAACATACTGAAGATTAAGAATATTTAGGCTAAGCTAGACAAGATAATTTATATACCTTTTATTTTCGTCCATTAGACCTGGGATTTGAATGGAATGCTTTGGTATAATTGGCCACGCTGTTGTTGGTGAAGAGGTTGAGCCGTGTGGATACCGGCAGAGTTGACACTGCAGCTGGTACAATGCCCACAAAATCTCTGTCGGCAGGCTATGGACGCCAAGTTGCACCCACAGGCGGAGAAATCCTGCATACAGAGCTACATGTTCACAAAAATAGCCATGCTTATCATTCCACAGATGAGTTTGCAGTTGTCTTGCACAGTTAAAAATGGAGCATAATTTTCTTGCAAGAATGAAGAGTAAAGTCCTAATTTTATTTCAATATTGAAATGTCATAATTAACTTTCTTTTTTACACAAACCAGCCAAGAATAAAAAAGGGAGCATTTGAGTCAAGGCCCTTTTCTTTTATAGTCTGCTTAGCTCTTTTCCATGCTTGTTCCTAGTGGATGGCTTCACAGGGAAACTGCTCACTATACCTCTTTCTGAAAAAAAAAAAAAAAAACTTTGATTGTGCTAGAATCAATTTCATCTATAGCAGTAGACAATGATTCTGCAAGGAAGCTAACCATGAGACCTTGGTTTGTAGATTATTTGTTTGTTCTAGTCTTAGAGATCAAGAAAGGCTGTTAATTAGAAGG
This sequence comes from Ctenomys sociabilis, assembly GCA_004027165.1. Classification (NCBI taxonomy): domain Eukaryota; kingdom Metazoa; phylum Chordata; class Mammalia; order Rodentia; family Ctenomyidae; genus Ctenomys; species Ctenomys sociabilis. The sequence goes on along the minus strand of PVKA01050131.1, from coordinate 292 downwards.
GCATCCAGGGCTTTGGAAATAGCTTGGCGCTCTAATCCCCTGGTTGGCAAGAGCAAGGGCACTGGTTTTATCCCAGTACTACCTGCCTTGCTGCCCCAGAACCTTGGGCACACATTGCTGGCCACTGAAACCAGGCATGGTGGTGCACACCTGTAATCCCAGGGTGAGGATCATTATGAGTCTAAGCTGCATAGCAAGGCCCTGTACTATATAGATAGATAGAGAGATAGAAAGATAGATAGATAGATAGATAGATAGATAGATAGATAGATAGATAGATAGATAGATAGAT
>PVKA01050130.1:0-12883 GCA_004027165.1 Ctenomys sociabilis | reverse complement strand
TGGGAAAATTCCCAGTAGGGGGATAGCTGGCTTGAATGGGATTTCTAGTCCTATTCTTTTGAGGAGTCTCCATACTGACCTCCACAATGGTTGTACTAGTCTACATTCCCACCAGCAGTGGAGAAGTGTTCCCTTTTCCCCACAACCTCTCCAACATTTGTTGTTGGTTGATTTCCTTATGATAGCCTTTCTTTCTGGATGTTTTGTTTCTTAATTGTATTACTTTCTGCTTTAATCTTTATAATTTCCTACCCTCTTTGGACTTTGGATTTGGTATGCTCTTCTTTGTCTAGAAGCTTGAAGTGCTGTATTAGGGTATTTATTTGCTTTTATTCTGTTTTCCTAATGTGTGAGTTCACCGCTATAAATTTCCCTTTGAGAACTCCTTTTACTGAATCCCACAAATTCCAGTAAATTCTGCTTGAATTTTTGTTGGATTGTAGATATTAATTTCTTGTTGAATTTCATCTTTTACCCACTGGTTGCTGAGGAGGGACTTATTTATTTTCCGTGTGTTTGTGGGGATTTTGTGGTTTCTTTTGTCATTATTTCCAGTTCTATTGCACTGTGGTCAGATAATATACATGGGACAATTTCTGTTTTCTTGCACGAACTAAAGCATGACATGTGGATTAGTATGTGGTCTATTTTAGAAAATGTCCCATGTAAGCCTGAAAAGAATGTGTATTTAGATATTGTTGGGTGTAACACTCTGTATATGTTGTTCAAAGATTTGTTTCAGTTCTGATACCTCTTTGCTAGTTTTTTGTCTGCTTGACCTATTTTTTTAGATAAGTGGGTATTAAGTTCCCCTGTTAAGATTGTGATACTGCTTATTAGATTTTTTTCATGCCTATTAAAATTTGTATTATATAGTTGGGTATTTCCATATGTGATGCATACATATTTATGACTGTTATCTGTTCCTCTTGGATTTTTCCTCTAATCAGTATGCAGTGACCTTCTTACTCTTGTTCGATTATTTTTGTTTTAAAGTTCAGGGCAGAAATAGCTCAGTGGATTAAAGCACCTGCAAGTAGGCACAGAGGCCAGGGGTTCGATCCCCAGGTATACCATGCCAGCCCTGCCCCCGGGTCATGCTGAAACAGCATTTGAGACTGGGCATGGTGGCATGCAGCTGTAACCCCAGCTCTTGGGAGGCTGTAAACAGGCAGATCACTATCAGTCCAATCTAGTAGTGAGACCCTGAGCACCCTGTAGACCCCTCCCAAAACTACAATTAATTAATTATTTTATTTAATTTCATTAAGTTCAGATTATCTATGAACAGGATAACAACCCCTGCTTTTTCTGAGGTCTTGGAGCATGAAGCATTGTTTTCCTTCCTTTGACTTTCAGCCTATGAATTTCTTTATGGTTTAATGTGTTTCTTATGTATAGCATATTTTTGTATTTTGTTTCTTGTTTCTTTTTTTTTTTTTCAGAACTGGGGATTGAACTCAGGCCCTTGCACTTGCCAGGCAAACATTAATTCTACTGAGCTACCTCACCAGCCCCCCCTATATTTTATTTCTTAATCCATCCCAATAATATATTTCTTTTAATTACTTAATTGAGTCCATTTATGTTGATGGTTATAATTTATATGAATTGAATTATGTTTGTCGTGCTATTTTCTTGTTATTGGTTCCCCATTTGTCTCCAGCATTTATTTGCTTGCCCTGTTTGGGCGATTCTTTTCATTGTCATTCTTTTCATTTTTATCCCTTTGTAGAACGTCTTTCAGTACTCTGTGTAGATTTGGTTTGGTTGTCACTAATTTCTTTAATTGTTCTTTGTCATGGAAGTATTTCATTTCTCCATTAAACTTAAAAGAGTTTTTCAGGGTATATCAGTCTGTGCTGGAATTTGTTTTCTTGCAGGCCTTGAAATATTTTGCTCCATGCTCTTCTTCACTTGATAGTTTGTAAGTAGTTTGCTGTTGTTGTGATGGATTTTCCTTTAAATGTGATCTGCTTCTTTTCCCTTCTGCCAAATTTCTGGGATCTGATTTTTGTATGTCTGGATGTAGTTCTAATCAGTTGGATATTATTCAGAGCTCTATATGCTTCAGTTATCTCAGATTGTTTCCCCATATTTAGTAAATTCTCTGCTAATACTTCTGTCCATATTCTTTTTATATCATTTCTGTTGACTCCTTTCTCATTGATGCTTATTAGTCTTATGTTGTTAATCTTTGCATCATCTTGCATCTGTTGAATTGTTTTCTGGATCTTAGTTGTTTTTAAGAGATCTTCCCTTACCTTTTCACTAACTTCAATGGAGTCTTCAAGGTCTGAAAGTATATCTTCACTTTCATTCAAATCGTTTTTCCAACTTGTGATGGAGTTTTTAATTTCCTATATATTTCTTTGAATCTGCTTCATGAATTCTATTTCTTCCCTATATTGTTCATTCAATGTTTCCATCATTTTTCTGTTCTCCATTATTTTCTTATCAGTTTTTTTTTTAGAAACACTTATGGGCTGGCATGATACCTCAGTAGACTAAAGCTCCTGTTAGGCAAGTGCAGGGACCAGTTCAATCCTGAGGACTACATGCTACAACAGCCCCATCTCCAGGATGGACTGAGCCAGCCACAGAGTCTGGGAGTAGTAGCATATGCCTGTAATCCCAGCGCTGGGAAAGCTGAAAATAGGAGGATTACTATGAGTCCAAGCTGCATAGTGAGACCCTTTAACAACAAAATACATTTAAAAAGAAATGTTTAGTAATTCTTTCATCGTAGTTATCATTTTTTTTTTCTTTACCTAGTTTATTTCCTTTTTATGAGCAGAATATATTTACTGGGAGAAAGAAAGCTCCTGTCAAAGAGAGGGACAGGAGGGCTGGCCTGAGCAGGTTGTCTCCAGCAGGAGATTATTTCTGATCTGGTTTTCTCTATACCTTTCTGCAGTTGTTTCTTTACTTCAGTTGCTATTATTTCAAAGATCTCAGGTGTATGGTTTCTATGCTGATCTTTCCTGGGTTTTTTCTAAGTGGGCTTGGAGCCTGAGAATGCATTTTGCTCCTTCTATTTGTCATTTTGTATTTCAGAGAAAACTCCTTATTTTGATTTCTGCAATACGTTTTTGTGAAAGTTTGATAGTAGGTACCAGTATCACAGCAATCAGAGCCTCTCTGTGAAGAGTGTGTTCTTTCAGTATCTCTCCAGTGTCCAAGATTCTTGTTTTGTGTGTGCCTGAACATTTTGCCTTGTCTGCTGCCACCTCTGTGCTGTCAGGATGTTCACATAAGTCCGGGCCCCATGGGACCTAGTTGTATGCCCATCACACCAGATCTAGATCTACAAAACTCAGACTCAACCAGCCAGGCCTGGCTTTTGTCTGGCTGCTGTGCTCAGCTCTTTCCTGCAGCAACCTTTCAAAGTGGACGCACCAGGCTCTGCTGGCTGCTGGGCTCCGTGGTTCCGTCCAGATGAAGCCTGCTGAAGAGAAGTTTTCCCACTGGACCCTGCTGCCTGCTGGGCTCCACAGCTCCTTCTGGGTGTGGCCCACCAAAGTGAACATTTTCTTCTAGATCTATCCTTCTGAGAATATTAAGTCACAGGGAATTAATTTATTAGTTAATTAGTTTATTACTTTCTTTTTCCTCTCCTTTATCAGTATAGAGACAGATTTTCTTTCTCTGTTGACAAAGAGTACTTAGCAGTAACCAAAATATCATCCTTCAGGCATAGTCTATAGAATAAGTATTCAACTTGTAAAGAGGAAAATATTCCAGATCTTATTCTATCGAGTTTCATTTGAAAGATTAAGTTGTCACTATGCTCTAACTGGCTGACAGATTTGTCCCAAGTTATTGCTAATAGTGATAGTTTATTGTTTTTACTGTTTTACTATTTAGTCCCCCCAATTTTTTTCTCCCCCTGAGAGAAAAAAAATTTGACTTTCTTCTAGATTTATATATACTTTTTCTTACCTAAAATTTTGAAAACTGAAACACAAAGCAAACTTATCAGTCTGCAAGCATCCTAGGATTTAAACAAGAACCCAATTATTGGAATTATAAATAGATAAAACTGTTGTGGTCAGAATCATTTCATTCCATATTATCAAATCTGACACTATACAAAACCTGTGAAAATTAATAAAGGGGTTTATAGATCAATGACAAAACTTTTTTATTGCTAGTTGCTAGCACACTTTGACACATTAAGAAATGAAATGTATACTCAACAATGATATCCCTTCAGAATAACAGAACATCCTTTGACAGCTTACAACAAAATTTAGCAACACTTTTCATATGATTGTCTATAAAAATACACAAATGCATATTTTCACAAATATACAGTGTTGATAACCATCTAACATAAAATTAAAAATAAGAACATTTTAAAAGTACAATAAAGAATGAGAAAGACTAAAACTAGACCTGTGTCAATCACAATGCACTAACGTCAAAATGGATCAAAATATAAATATTCAAACAGAAGAACTAGATCTATGAGAGACAAAGTAGGTAGAAATCATGAAAACATAAGCATATCCAAGGAGTTCATAGGGGCATCCACACTGCATGGGAATTAGTTTAAAAAATCATCTATTTAAAAGTTTTTGGGCCAGGGAGATGGCTCAGTGGAATAAGTGCTTCCCTGGCAAGCACAAGGACCTGAGTTCAAATCCCGGTTCCACCAAAAAAACGAAAGAAAGAAAAGTTTTTTCACAACAACAACAAAAAAGAACACCAACAGAGTGAGAAAATGACCCATAGAGTTAAAAAATAAATTAATCAACTATTCTTAGAGGAAGGACTTCTTTCTAAAACATATAAAGAAGGCAATGCAAATTAAAGACCCAGTCCAAAAATGGGCAACTGATATGAAAACACACTTCTGAAACGAAGAAATACAAATGGAAAGTAATATATGAGGAAATGAAATTTTCACTTCAAGAAGTGAAAATTATTTTTAATAAGTAATATATTTCATATTATTGTCTCAGTGGTTACTCGTTGTACAAGATGCAGACACAATATCCTGCTTACAAACACTATTAGAGCAAAACTTTCTATTCATTGAATTAAGAGAATGTAGCTGTATATCTATTCCAACTATTTTGAATATACAGATACAAAATGGTCATTCGTTTCCCACATTTTTTGTTAGTTTTGTCATTTAAATATTAAAGGTGTGTGAATTCAGCAAAATATTCCAAAATAGCCCAGTAGTCCATAATAGTAGTGGGTTTTCCATAAGACAGGCAATGTCAGAAGTTGTTGACTTGAGCCTTTTACAGCTCAGCACATTAATATGGCTTTACCTTTTATACTTCATTTTTATACTTTTCTGCTGGGTGGTTAAAATCAAGATAAAGTGAGACCTATATAACAAGAAATGAAACTTTTGTATCTGATAAGGTCAATCAAATTCCCTCAGGATTTATCCTGAAACCCTGTACCACAGTTTGTAGCTCCTTTGCCATGTCAGCCTTGTGGATGAGTCACAGCCATTGCTTGACCAACCTGCTCTCTATGAAAGCCTGAGAGAATGTTTTCTCTCCATGTGACTCTCCTTAGGCACACTCTACCTCATCAATCACTTTCCTCTGTGCCCCATGATCTCCTTGATCAGAAAATTTGGGGCACAACTGAGTAACATGATGTTATAGTTCAGATTCCCCTATGTTCTGAGTCTTCACTGACCTTGAAAGGCTAGGGCCAAAATATTAGCTGTCCTTGCAGCCCTTTTTCTCTAATTTTTGGTCTGAAAACTTAGGTTGTTAACCCTCCAGAAGAGAAGCTTATTGTTATTATCCTACAGCCTAGGCTGTTGAGCTTAATCTCACTATCTGTCTGAATATCAAACATCTTAGGCATAACATTGAAAAGGTATTTTTCATCAATTATTGATACGTTAAACTTTAAGTACCTACAGAATAGGAGGAAAAATTAAAATATATTTTAAAAATAAAAATAAACAATTACACATTTTTACACAAAACTTTAGAAATCTAACCATATACAGCATTGTGGCAGGACAGTCCCACAACACCCCTTTTTCCTCTCTCTTTCCTTCATTCATCACCCTCTTTCTTTTTAAACAAACATCAACCCGAGAGACAGCAGGACAGCAACGAGTGTGTTATGACAATCAGCATGTATTGACAGGACCGAATAATGGGCAATCCAAGTATGATTCTACTATTAAACATTGACATCTTCAGTGCAGTTGCTTAGTTCACAGGTATCAGCATCTATAGTTACTCGGGGTGACAATTCTTCCAATTAATTGCTAGCTTCAAAAACTTTCTGAAGATTCTTAGGATCATTGTCTTACCCATCTTATATGCATAAATGTATGGCTTTGCCCCTGTCTTGTTTCCTAGCTTTTCTCCTTGCTCTCTCTTCATTATCTAATCCTCAAGTTCTCACTTTTCCTTTTAATCATGTTACACATTTCTATTTGTATTTCTTCTTTTGAGTTCCTACACTAGGGAGAATATATAATATTTACACATGTGGGTCTGGTTTATTTCACTTTTGAATGTATCTTGAAGTGGCATCCAATTAAATATGAAGGCTTTGAGTTTATCATTCTTTATAGCTGAATAATACTTCATTGTATAAAAATACCACATCTTTTTCATCCTTCCTCAGGTTATGGGCAACTTGGTTGTTTCCAAGCTTTGCTTATCAAAGCCTGTGCTGCTATAACCACGGGTACACATATATCACTATGATATGATGTTTGCAGATCCTCGAGGAAAATTCCCAGTAGAGGTATAGCTGGCTTAAATGGGATTTCCACTCCTAGTTTTTTAAGGTGTCCCCCCACTGATTTCCATAATGGTTGGACCAGTCTACATTCCCACCAGCAGTGGAGAAGGGTTCCCTTTTCCCCACATCCTCTCAAACATTTGTTGTTAGTTGATTTTTTTTATGATAACCATTCTTTCTGGGGTGAGATGGTATCTCAGTATTGTTTTAATTTGCATTTCACGGACAGCTAGCAATGTGGAACATTTTTTCATATATTTATTCGTTTCTTTAATTTTGTCCTCTGAGAAGTGTGTGCTCATCTTGGATGCCCATTTCTGGACTGAGTCTTTAAATTTAGGGGCACAGATATTTTTTAGTTTTTTATAAATTCTACAGAGCAGACCTTTGTTTGACTGCTTATTTGTTAAGATATTAAAACTAAACTGAGAACATAAAATATGCATAATCTCAGTATCAGCCAATGAAACTAAAAACTGACAATAGAAAAAGCCCAGATTTTGATGGATTCATAGCTGAATTCTACAAGGCATTTAGAGATTAATGCTAATACACAACAAAATATTTTTTAAAAAGTGAAAGAGAAACAATGCCCCTTAACTCATTCCTAGAGACAAGAATTACTCTGATACCAAAACAAGAGAAAAACTCAACCAAAAAACAAAAATACAGGCCAATCTCCCTCCCTAATGAACATAAATGCAAAAAATCCTACTAACATACTAGCAAACAGAAACAGCAAATGAAGAAAGTTACATACCATGATCAAATGGGACTCATCCTATTTGATGGAATATAGGGATGGCTCAACAATGAAAAATAACAGTGCTGGGGAGATAACTCAGTGGAATAAGTGCCTGCCTGGCAAGTACATGGTCCTGAGCTCAATCCCCAGTACCAATAATAATAATAATAATAATAATAATAATAATAATAATAATAATAATAATAAATTTAACACATCATATTAACAGATTCTAAGATAAAAATCACACAATCATCTCAAGTGATGCACAAAAAGCTTTTGATAGACTCTAACACTCATTTGTGATTAAAAACTCTAAGTAATCCTAGCAAACAGAATACAGCAAATCATCAAGAACATCATACACCATGACCAGGTAGGATTCATCCCAGGGATGCAAGGATGGTTCAACATTTGAAAATCGATAAATGTAATACACTACATCAATAGATTAAAATCTAAAAACTACACTATCATCTCAATCAATGAAGAGAAACAGCTTATGACAAAGTCCAACATGCATTCATGTTCAAAATCACACAGAAAATTGGAGTACAAGGTCTCTACTTCAATATGATAAAAGCCATCTATGACAGCCCAATAGTTGATATAATTCTAAATGGAGAAAACCTGAAATCATTTACTCTCAGATCAGGTACAAGACAAGGATGTCCTCTATCACCCCTCCTATTCAATATAGTTTTGGAATCATTAGCTACAGCCATTAGACAAGAGGGGTAAGTAAAAGGAATAAGAATAGGTAAAGAAGAAGTTAAATTATCACTATTTGCAGATGACATGATACTTTACTTGGAAGACCCAAAAATTATATCAAGAAGCTACTAGAATTGATACACAAATTCGGTAGCACAGCCGGATACAAAGTCAGTACTCAAAAGTTAATAGCATTCATCTACACAGATAACAAACACACTGAGAAGGTAACTATAGAACTATAGAAACAATAAGTTTTACAATAGCACTGCAGAAAATCAAGTACCTTGGAATTCATCTAACTAAAGAAGTTAAAGTTCTTTTCATGGAAAATTATAGTACTATGAAAAAAGAGGTCGTAGAGGATGTCAGAAAATGGAAAGACATACCCTGCCTCTGGGTAGGAAGAACCAATATCGTGAAGATGTCCATACTCCCAAAATTGTTGTACAGACTCAATGCAAACCCTACTGAACTACCAACAAAATACCTCCCATACCTAGAGAAATCATTCCTCTAATTTATTTGGAACAAGAAAAGACCTAGAATAGCAAAAGTAATCCTTGCCAACAAACACAAGACAGGAGGCATTACAATTCATGACTTGAAATTATCTACAAAGCTACTGTGATAAAATCAGCATGATATTGGCAACAAAATAGACCTGAGGACCAATGGAATAGACTAGAAGATGCAGAGGCCTCTATGAACACACTCAACCACTTTATCTTCAACAAAGGGGCCAAACATGCTTATTGGAAGAAAGATAGCCTCTTTAACAAATGGTGCTGGAAAAATTGGCTCTCCACGTTCTGAAAACTAAAACTTGACTCAGCTCTATCACCATGCACTAAGCTAAAGTCAAAATGGATTAAAGATCGAAACATTAAAATAGAAACACTCAATCTCTTGGAAGAGAAAGTAGTAGGGACTCAAACACACAGGGGTAGGCAAAGAGTTCATGAATAAACATGTATTCGCATGGGACACACTTGAAAGAATTAACAACTGGGACCACCTCTTGTTAAGAAGTTTTTGAACATCAAAAGAAATCACCAACAAAGTGAAATGAAGACCCACAAATTTTGAAAATATCCTAACTCATAACCACTCATACAAAGGTCTGCTCTCTAGAATTTATAAATAAATAAAAAAGATAAGGGGCCCTAAATTTAAAGACCCAATCCAGAAATGGCCATTTGAGATGAACACACACTTATCAGAGTACAAAATTAAAGAAGTGAATAAATATATTAAAAAATACTCCACATCAGAAATAATCTGTGAAATGCAAGTTAAAACAGTGCTGAGATACCATCTCACCCCATAAAGAGTGGCTATCATAAAAAAAAAAAAAAATCAACCAGTAACAAATATTGGAGAGGTTGTAGGAAAAAAGGAGCCCTTCTCCACTGCTGGTGGGAATGTAGACTATGCAACCATTATGGAAATTAGTGTGGAGACTCCTTAAAAAACTGGGACTGGAAATTCCATTCAAGCCAGCTGTACCCCTACTAGGAATTTTCCCGGAGGATCTGAAAAACATATATCATAGGGATATATGTTGCCCTATGCTTATAGCAGCACAATTTGTGATAGCCAAATCTTGGAAATAACCAAGATGCCATCACATGAGGAATGGCTGAACAAGATGTGGTATTTTTTATAAAATGAAGTATTACTGAACTGTAAAGAATGATAAATTTGAAGCCTTCATGTTTAAGTGGATGCCATTTGAAGATATACTTATAAGCAAAGTAAACTAGACCGACATGTGCAAATATTGTATAGTCTCTCTAGTATAACTCAAAAGAAGAAATGCAAATAGAAATGTATAACACAATTAAAAGGAAAGTGAGAACTTGAGGATTAGGCAATGAGGACAGGGCAAGGAGAAAAACAGAAACAGGACAGGAGCAAGACTATTCATTTATACACAGACTAGATGGGTAAGACAATGATCATGAGAAACATCAGGAGATTTTGGAAACTAGAACTTAAGTGGTGGGATTCTCACCCTGCCTAACTATATATGCTGATACCTGAACCAAGCAACTGCACTGAATTTAGCAAAGTGTAATAGAAGGGTCATGCTTCAAATGCCTGCCATTATGGTCTTCTAAATATGTAGTTCCTGTCATGACTGTTATTATACTGTCTTTCAAATAAAGTTTTTTAAAGGATAATAAATGAGCCCCCTGAGACCGGCCAGAGACAGTGCGGCTGACTCCGCCATCCTCCTCCATCCCGCACGCGCCCTAACCCGCCCAGGCCCAGAGACCTCCTGAGACAGCAAGACCAACGCCAGCAGTCTACACGATCCCGCCCATGCCACCCAGCCAGAGACTGGCCTGAGACAGTGGCTGAATCCAGCAGCTTCCTGGATCCCGCGCCAAGCTCTCCCAGCGAGAGAGAATTTACAGGACTCACCAGGCTTCCAGATCAGTGACAGTGTGGTGAGTCTGAGGGAGAGCCTTTGGATTCTTCCCACCAGCACTATGCGGATCCCTGTCCCCAACCCCTCCAAGCCAGTGACTGGCCTGAAACCTCAGGACCCACTCACCAACACCTCCCCAGATCCCCTGACCTAAAGCCTACTGATCGAGTGGGAAATTCCCTGACACTCTGGGCATCAAAGGTCAGTGAGTGTAGAACTCCAGGCCCGCCATGCCCGACAGACATTTCCCAGGGATTACCTGCCCCCACCCCCCGTGGCCCGGTGACAGCTCCAGGCACACTGTGCCAGAGAAACATTTCCAGGTGATTACCGGTCCAAACCACAGCCCTAGACCCAGTGCAGGTCGGCCTGGAGTGAGAACTCCAAGCCTGCCATGCCAGAGGGACACATCTCAGCAATCCATTGTCCCACGCTATGGACCAAAACCCAGCACAGCCTGGCCTGTGAGTGAGGGCTCCAGGCCCACTGCACCAGAGGGACCTTTCCCAGCCTTCTCAGGTTATGGCCTGTAGACCCAGACCCAGCACAGGCTGGCCGACCCAGTACAGCCTACTCAGTGAATAAGATGATCCACTATCCTTTTGTGAGCCCAGAAAACCCACCAAAGCCCAGGCCCACCCACCAGGGAAACGACCTGCCTGACACAGGAGGGCTGACCCCGGCAACCAACAGAGGGGAACCAAAGGAGCTACAGCAAAAAAGGAACTGAACACAACAGCTAGACCCAGGATAGGCATACCTGGAAAATCTCAAACTTAATAGACTGGCACCCGAATCTCATAACAAGCTAAGGTTATAGCTGCACCAAAGCTCTACACCAAAGGTCAAAGGTCAGTGCTATACAAACTGACAAAGAGAAGGGGAAAAATGCAATCCCAGACCTCGAGTCCATCAGGAAGGGCAGAGGACACTAGCTCAACTTCAATGAATGAACTAAAAGATACAGCAGCAAAGGAACAACAGCAGAAAGCTATAGAGGAAATAAAATGAGAAGTAATTCCCCAAATTAAAAAAGAAATATTTGAATACATAGTATCTGAAATAAAGAATGAATTCCAGAAACATTGGGTGGAAAAACTATGCTCACCCAGACCAAGTACAGAGAGCACTATTGCAGCTGATATATATGAATTAACAGCATCTGAAGCAAAGAAACAACAGCAGAAAGATCATGAGGAACTCAAAGCAGAAATAAGTTCTGAAATCAAAAAAGAACTTTTTGAAGTCATAGGATCTGAAATACCGAAACAAGTCCAGAAATATACAGGGGAAATCCAACTTGGAAGAAACACAGCAGAAAAACAATTAATAACTACCTCTAAAGAAGACATGGATAAAAAAATTGAGGAGATCAGAAACATGATGGATTCCTTGAATGAGCAATACAGAAAAGAAATAGAGCACATGAAACACAGTCAAAGAGATACAGAAGAACTAAAAATAGCAATCACGAGTCTACAAAACCATCTGAGTGAAAGTGAAGACAGAGTTTCAGATCTTGAAGATGCCAGAGCAGCTACTGAAAAGGTGAGAAAGGATCTCTTAAAAACAACAAGAATGCAGGAAAAAATAATCCATAACCTGCAGGATGACGCCAGAATGAACAATGTGAGAATAATTGGTATCAACGAGAATGAAGGAGTCAATACAAATGACATAAAAAGAATTTGGGGAGAAATAATTGCAGAAAACCTCCCAAATATGAGGAAACAATCCAACATTTAGGTCACCGAAGCATACAGAACACCAAATAACCTCAACCCAAGTAGAATCACACCGAGACATATAATAGTTAAGATCGCAGAAATCCAACACAAAAATAATATACTGAAAGCTGCGAGAGAGAAGAAGGAGCTCACATTCAAAGGAAAACCCATCAGAATTACAGCCGACTTCTCTATACAAACAATGACGGCAAGGACAGCATGGAGCAGAGTTCTTCAAGTCCTACACAAAAACAAATTCCAGCCCAGACTACTATACCCTGCAAAACTCTCTCTCAAGTTTGATGGAGAAGTGAAGTACTTCCATGACAAAGAACAACTAAAGAATTTCATGATGACAAAGCCATCCCTTCACAGGCTGCTGAAAGAGGTTCTAGAGAGAGACCACAACAACCAGAACTCCATGAAAGAGAATGGAAGGAACCCACTAAACAGGACAGTCAATTAAATACAGGTTACAAAGGAGTAAACAATACCAGCTAAATATCATGACAAACATAA
>PVKA01050129.1:0-12887 GCA_004027165.1 Ctenomys sociabilis | reverse complement strand
ACACAGATGTGTGTGTGTGTGTGTGTGTGTGTGTGTGCATGCATGCGTTCACTCCTAGTTGAATAGACGGATGTGACTTGTCAGTTTGCTCAAAATAAAGCCCAGCAAGATGAGCTAAACTCAGATTCTCATTGCTCGTAAAACTCAACAGTGGAGGGAATGCGAGAGAGAAGAGGCAGAGAAAGGGAAAAAGTAAAACTATGATCGTAGGGAGGGACTTTTTTTTCTTCTTCTTGAGAAAGTGAATAATGTCATCGTTGATTTAATTAGCAAATTCTAGATGTGCTGACAAAGGAGATTTCCTCGGAGACGCGCGGGATTGTGTCAGTGCCCTAAATGAACAGGCAGAGCGGATTCCTGGCAATAACAGATGAACAACACAACTCACCAAACCTCAAACAGCGCATGAATCAATTTGCTGGGAATTAACCACTTGCTTCAAAATTAGGGGTTACTTGACAGGGTTTCAGTGATTAGGTTGTCAGGGACCTGTATTTCTAGCTGGGATTTATCTATCGTGGATATAAGTGCATCTCCTGGTCGTGGACTAACTCGTGTGCTTGGTTCGTAGGCTGGGCTAATGACAGGTAGGGCCTCCGTTTCCCTTTTCAGAAAGCAGGGGAGGGTTGCCTGGGTCCAAGGAAGAATGCTGTGGTCTTTGGCATGCTTCGTAATGTGTCCAATATAAGCAGGAGGGCTGGGATCAAGGGCTGAGCTTTAGCATCTTTTAGAGATCACACAGCCCTTTCCATACCATAAAGAACTTAAGAACTGTCAAATGAGATGCCTGAAAGTGTACAGTTGTCCCGAGAAACAAATACAAGGCAAGAAGGCACCTGAAGTCACCCGGCTGGGGGAGTCAAATCCATCATGCCATCAGAATGCTGAGGATGGGGACTTGTGGCTAAATTCTGGGGCCAGTCACCTCCCAAGGGCACCACCAGGAGCATCCTGCTGTGAGCAGGAGGGATAGAGAGGGATGACCTGCCTCATCAGACCAGTCTGCGTGAGCATGCGCCGTGGAAGGGGTGTTGTTCTGGGTCAGATTTTTTTTCTGACATGTGACTTCTTCCCAGCCCTTCTTTGACTGTTACTCAACACAGCTCTTTGAATTTAGCAGTGTACACTGCCAATTGCCAGCTCTGTGTCTCATGAGAATGCCCCGGAATCCTTCAACATTTATCCTGCAGTGATCATGGTTCCACGCTGCACGGGCACCATGAGCGTTACCTCCAGCTCTACAGCATGTGGGACCCTGCAGGAGCAGCCCCTTATTCACCCACCAGCAGCTTCCAAGTTCTCTCATCATCCCTTCGTTTTCCTTCGGCTACTTTTTTTCTCATCGCCTTTTTCACTCGTACTTCTCCAGGTCTCTAAAGTCTTCCTTGAGCTTGCCCTTACTGGGGTTTCTGCAAAGCCGGTTGCTTGCTTCTGTCATGTGATTTGGTGAACTTCTTTTGCACCAGTCTTAACAGTTCAGAGCAGCAGTGCCTGGCAAGCCCCACCCAGTGCTTGGGTGTCTGGGCTGAGTGGAGTCAGCTCACTTACTAGGACGCGGAATGAAGTGGTTTCTTTCAGATATTAGAAAATTTCATTGAATTTAATGTCAGGGGTTTTGATGTCACCTTTCTTCTAGCCATTTCCCTATTTGTATCCTTCCTTCTCCGTTACTACCCATTAGTTAATCAACATGGCTCTTAATTTCATTGAGTGCTCACCCTCTTATTTTGATGTCTCCACATAGTAAATATTTATGGTTGTTGTTATTCTTCACTTAAAAACAAAGCAGAACCTTCAGTTATGGTGGATCTTTCCCTCCCCACCTAAAGTCTAATTAATTTTAGCTAAGGTTAAGGTCTACTAGGGAAAATAATTTTAAATCTCTAACTTATTATTATTATTTTTTAAAGCTTCAACTGAGTGTGGAAATGCACACCTGTAATCTCAGCTACTTAGGAGGCTGAGGACTGCAAGTTTCAGGCAAACCCGGGGCACTTAATAAGACCAACTCAAAATAAGATAAAAATGAAAAAGGGGGCAGCTTTGTGGTACCATACTTGCCTAGCATAAGTAAGATCTGAAGTCCAATCCTTGTGCCATAGACAGCCTCAAAATCAAAACAAAACAGACTCCATACAATTTAGAGTCTATGCAGCAGCTACTTGTTTAATGAATTTTAGTAGGAGTTTGTAATTGTGCTATCACCATGTTATGGTTTGCATCTGGGTGTCCCCCAAAGGCTCATGCAGCCATGGGGTGGCTTCCATTGTGGCTGTGGATGCTGCACCTGCACTGGGGCAGGTAATTTGCATTACAGTGTAAGAAGTGAGAGAGGAGCTAGCTTGCTGCCCGAGCTGCTGCCACTCCCTTCGCTCTCTGCTCTTCGCCACCGCCAGGAACGGTTGCCCTCTGCCATGTGCCCCTCTGCCTTGGAGCCAGCTGAGTGTGCACTGAAACCTCCAGTAACTGTGAGCTAAATAAACCTTTCCTTCCTTCATTTTGGGTGTTAGGTATTTGTCCTAGCAATGAGAGAAAAAGCTGCACCATAATCTAACATTAGAAAATTTCCATTAACCCCAGAAGGCATTCCATACCAATTAGTAATAGTTTTCCACTCTCCCTTCCACTCTAGACTATCACTGCTCTACTGTCTGTTACAGATTTGTCTCTTCTAGATACTTCTTAGACATAAAATGATATGACATTCAGTCCTTGTGAATAGTTTATTTAATTTAGTATATTTTGGAGAGTTCGTGTTGTGATGTGTTTCAGTACATTCTTATTTTTTCAAAGCTGAGTAGTACTCCATTGCATGGGTATGCTGCACTGCATTTGTTTATCCATTAGTGGTGACAGACTTCGAGTTGTTCCTGCTCTATGCCATAATGTTATCCAAGAGTCTGCCTCTCTGTAAGTTAGTCCTTTTTATGGCTCATTTTTCTGCTAGAAGATTTGAAGCTCACTTACTTCTAGGCTCTAAAGGTTTTCAAACACATACTCATTCAATGCATCATCTTCTCTGATCCAATTGCCTTTAGACACTCCTCTCCCTGTCCCTTCAGCTTGTGGTCTGTAATTAATTCTGTCATCTATCTAATGCAGTTTATATAAAAGAAAACAAGTAAATATAAATTGATTGGTTAGAATTTGGTTAAAGAGATGAACAGAACAATCAATCAGTTAGTCCTAAAACAAATCAATCCATGCCTGGACCACACCACCCTACATTCATTCTTGCTTCCTTATGAAAGCATCTGGACCTACATCAGAGCCTTTTAAATTCTGAATGCAAATGAAGTTCCACTACAGAAATCCAGAAAACTTGATTCAAGGTCACCCCTAATTCCAAATTTGAAAACACTGAATCCTCTATATGGGTTTAAAGGAATGCCATTCTGTCTGCCCTCAGATAGCTTGAGTTCATTAGAACCAGAATGATTTTTCACTAAGAAATAAAGCCTACTTAGGGTGAGCAGCTGCACGGAGAGTAGAGTGGAAGTGTTTCTTCATGCTTCTTATAACCAGATGTCTCTACTGTGATTCCGGATGGTAATGCTCTGCTTCAAGAGATCAGCCTTGCCAAACCACCTGTATTGGAGTTTCCGCCCACCAGGTCTAACCAATGTACCCTCTCTGTCCCCCTCAAAGACCTTTAGAGACAATCCAGAACATTCTATATCTCATAAGAGGAATGAGGCAACTCACCATTAATGGTTAACAGTTAACCATAGGAGGGATCTGTGTCACAAAAGATCACAATGGACAATTCTTCATGGGCAGGAGTTGGGGTGTCCCATGCACACCCTGGTGGGTCTCTCCCAAGGACATGCTGTCTCAAATGGGCCTCTGAGGTGGCATCTGTGCTTTCCACAGGATAATCTCTTTTCTTATGACTCAGATGGCTGCAAGAACAAAATGGCTCCAAATGAAGCCATTCTCATGATAAAGACTGTAATGAGGACAAAAATGGCACAAAATCAATTTATTCTCATGACAACCTTAAGATTGTAATGAGGACAAGAAAAACAGTCTGAAATTTATCAATTCTAGTGACAACCTTGAGACAGTAACGAAAGCAGTAAATGGTATGAAATTGGCTCACTCTCCTGACAAACAGTGAAACAAAACTGGAAAATAGAACCCTGTTTATCTCCCCCATGACAGCTCAGAGCCTGGAACGTGAAAGAAAAGGTTACAAGATTAACCCATTCCTGTCAAGATAATCTTGGGAGGGTATCCTCCACATGTCCCTTAAAGATGACCCTGCTGGGTCCAGGAATATAGCTCAGCATCACAGCATCTGCCTGGCAAGCAAGGTCTTGAGTTTGGTTCCTGGTATAAAAAAAAATTCCACCAAGCTAAGTTAAGTATTCACTTGCATTTTGCAGTAGGTTGGCCTTACAACTAGGCTGATGTTCATGATTCCTTATGATACCTGAAAATTAATTTGTCATGATTTTACAGAGTATGCAATGTGACAGTCATTCTAGAGTGGCTTCTTTTAAGGTCTCTAAATGCTCTGTTGACTTATCAAAGGCTAAGTCTTTAGGCTAGAAGCTTTGCAGTGGTGACACAAGCTATCATTCTGAAAATGCCCATGTCTTAACTACATTTTTCATTGCTGAGACAAAATACCTGATGCCCAAAGTTAAGGAAAGAAAGGTTTGTTTCGGCTCAGAGCTGGTAGAGGTTTCAATCCATAATCGGCTGTCTGCAGGGCAGGGCAGCATGGCAGAAGGGAGCAGTTCATGGTAGGCAGAAGACAGCAAAAGCAACAAATGGCCTGAACAGAGTCTTTCTTCACTTTTATACTACAGTGAGGCTGCTGGGGTTAGGGCAGTGCCAAACCAAGTGTGTGAGCATCTGATGACGCACCCTTATCCCAGCACCACACACTCTAGATTCAGCCACTTCTGAAAAGCTGTGCTCCATACATGAGGATTTGTGCATGTGCGCGTGTGGGGGGGACATCTAAGCACAAACCATAACAATTCAGAAAGATGACAGATGATGAAAGATGGGGAGAATGAAGGTTGCTTTCTGAATCAAATTCATAACTGCAGCTGTATATTTCTGAGAAAAATGGATTTTGGGGGCTTGGGTTACTGAGCCAGCACCTGTTGCTACACTTGGTCTCCCTGTGCTCACCAGAACTCACAGTTATTCTCAGCGAAGTCACCAAGTCAGAGGACCCCAAGGCATGTAAGCACTCTCTGCAGTACTACTCAGTGATTTGGAATGACTTGGATGCTGTTTAATAACTCAGAGCCATGACTTGGTGGGTCTGGAATCGGGGACTGGGACATTAAGAGTAAAGGAATGCCATTCTTGAAGATGCTAAAGTTTGGGATGCATGGATTTACTGTGTTTAAAGGTACTAGTCTGAAAAACCTGGATTTATGATCCCCAATCACAGTTCCACTCATTAATTCCTTTCTGTTAAAAATCATTCCATGACATCCTTGTCTTGCTAAATAATGCAGAGCCAGGTTTGATATTGTTTCAGATGCCAGTCAGCTTTCCCAGGCTTTGCAATAATTATTGATGAGTGATTGATGACAATGACTTGGAAGGATGGCTTGAGTTGGTTGGCTGGAAACTAAAGAGATAATGAAGAGATGGAAGTCTTTCCTGTCTGATTGCTGGTTTTCAGCATGTGCAGTGGGACATGGTTGAGCCTGTCTCTTAGTCTGTCTGCCTGTTTACTGTTGCGATTGATTTGGTAAAGTGTTGAGTGACAGGAAAGGAGAATGATTTTTGTTTGCTGAGAGTAGATCAATTTCTTCATTATTGCATTTCTTAAACACTTGGATGCTAGGCTCAGTTCTAATATTTGATAGGAACCTTTCTAGTTTCTTCCATTTGTTTTGTTGGTGGCAGGTGCTTATGCTAGTGTTTTAATGCAGAGCCCGAGTGGTGACAAAGGCCCAGAGTCCAGCAGCTTTCATCCTCACACTGTTCTGGAATGAGTTAGCTGTCTAATGACTACATTAGCATTTCATAGTTGTCTCCCCAGCTGCTCTTCTAGGCTCCTTTCTGCATACTGGCTGCCTCAATAGCCTGAATATTTTCAGTCAAGTGTGAGGTCAGGTCATTGCTGAAGGAGTTACAACAAAGTAAGAAGGAATACAGGAAAATTGCTTTTAGGTTAAGTTGAGTTTTGTCATATGACAAGTTTGAACAATTCTGTATATTATTTTAACAATTCTAGATGGCCCAGGAGCCAGGAAATTGGATATAAGGTTGGGGATTTTCAGATCATTGTCATCAGACATGCAGAGGTTGAAGGGAATTTAAGGTGGTAGAATACGCAACTTTCAAGTAGGTAACCTTGATTCAGGGTCCGACGAAGTCATAAGGCTAATCGTATGGTTGAGTTGGGAGGAGCTGAGTGATAGGCAAGGACGAGGGTTTTTCTTTTGGTCAGGGTTGGTATTGGAAACAAGCAAGCAAGCAGAAAAGTGAGAGTGAGAGCAAGAGAGACAGATAGACAGAGAATACGAGAGAGACAAGACAGAGACAGACAGAGTCAGAGAGACAGAGAGAGAGAGATGGAAACAGAGACAGAGAAAGAGAGACAGAGAAACAGAGAGACAGAGAGAGAGAGCAGAGAACAGCAGAGAGAACAAGAGAGAGAGAAAGAGAGAGAGAGAGAGACTGTACTATCACTATAGAATGAAGATAATCGGTAAGTCACACCCTGGTGTTCTCTTTTTCAGCCCAAATTATATCAAGTGTCTTTTAACCTTTGTTCCCGGAGTTAGACTCATTCTTAATCACTTTTGTCACTCTTTTGTGTTCTCTCGAGGCATCCCTGTAAGTTCAAAAGTGTTATCTCATTTCTTTTCACAGCATACCCATGAAATAATGAGGGTCACTGCTAAGCTTAAATGTATAAATTGGGTGAAAGGGAAGCACCCAGTGATTCAAGGTTAGATCCTAAGTGTCAGGGCCAGGATTAGACAGAGTTCCAGATTCTGCTGGTGACCACCTTACTCCCTATGAGGTACAACAATGACTCAAATTGAAAACCCCTTTTAAGACATTTTCAGTTTGTTTCATCAGGAAAAGCGTTAAAGTGCCTTCCTGTGGTGACCATTCCTCCCAGCTCGCTTATGCTACATGTGCATCTGCACACACAGGAAACCTTCATACCTCAGCCCAGGAAATGGATGGTAATTTTTTTTTCATATTTCAGGGAAAGGTCTACAGGATGTTTAGGGTCTCACTACTAGATTGGACTCATAGTGATCTGGCTGTTTACAGCCTCCCAAGAGCTGGGATTACAGGCAAGCACCACCACACCCAGTCTCAATTGCCCTCTAAGCATGCCATGGGGGCGGGGCCAGCATGGCAGACCTGGGGTTTGAATCCCTGGTCCCTGGGCCTGCTTGCAGGCACTTTAATCGATTGAGCTATTTGGCCAGCCCTTGGATGGCTGATTTAAAATTTTCTGGTGAGTAGAGGACTGCTGATGAAGTGTGAGGGCCATGTGTCATGTTTTCACATTGGTTTGTGGATATTTTGTTAGGAATGTCCTAGAAAACGCACTGAGTCCAAGGTGGTGAGAGATCATCTTCAGTTTTAGACCTGACCTTAATCCAGGAAAGAGAAGGCACTGCTCTGTTTTCAGGCCAGCTACTCCCTTGTTCTAAAATCCTTCCTTAAGGATTTCCAATTCTGGAGAAACATCAGAGTAGAGAATAACCAGGAACTGGTTCTGACCTTTTTCCTGTAATGAGGTACTGCTGACGTGGAAGCTATGTAGCACAGAGCGAATTGTCATGTCTGCATCCTGCGGGGTTTGTAGCAGTGGTGCATTGTCAGGCTGCACTTTGCTAAAGCTAAATGCCCGTGTCCGATGCAATCCCTAGTACATAGGTGGCACTCAGTGAACTGTTAAGGAATCCTTAGTTCACATTCACCCTCAGGGTCTAAAAAGTGGCAGAAGCCACTCACTTTTGGGGTATTTGAGTGACTGCCTGTTTCTTTCCACAACTATTTAAAGAATTTCATCAGGGAATCAAGAACTTGTGGTTTATGCACCATTTTATTCTTCTGTTGGGTTCTGTGGCCTGAGCACAGCAGATTCCCAAGGTGTTGTTTAATGAGTTGATTAATGAACACAAGGAAAAATAAGCCCAATTGCCTTCTTTTCCAGATTTGTGGAGGAAGGAAAAACTGGTTGTGTTGTGTCCCTGCCTTGCAGTCTTTTTTTTTAAAAAATGTATTTAGTATAGGGTCCACAGGGTCTCACTACACAGATTGGACTTGTAGTGATCCTCCTGCTCCCAGCCTTCCAAGCTCTAGGATTACAGGCACATGCCACCACTCCCAGTCTCAATTGCCTTCTCAGCACACCGCAGGGGTGGGGCTGGCACGGCACATGGAAGATAGAGCCCCTGGCTGCTGCGTTCTGCCTAAAGAGGCACTTTAGTCCGCTGAGCTATCTGGCCAGCCCAGGCCTTGTATTTTTTTTTTTTTTGTTTCGTGGTACCGGGGATTGAACTGAGGACCTTGTGCTTGCCAGGCGGGTATTTATGCCACTTAGCTACTCCCCAGCCCATGCCTTATATTCTTTATGTGGTCTTTTTCACAAAACAAAGCATTATCACTATAAATCATGATCCAAGTGGAGCATACTGGATGGATCAAAACAGGAAGAAGATGGAGAAGAGGGTGAGGTGGGAGAGCAGGGAGAGGAGGGAGAGGAGCGCGAGGAGTGGGAGGAAGAGGGTGATGAGAGGGGCTACATGTAGTGCAGGAGAGGGGCCAGCAGAGCAGGAGCATCTGGCTGGGTAAGGACACGGGATCAGAAAGAAGCGAGAGCAGTTCTGGGGCTTGTTACAGGTGATGCTGTGGCAGGACATTGCTGTGAATCCTGAAAACTGATGGATCAGAAAGTGCCAGTTATTTTGGGCAAAGACATTTCAGGCACATCCCTATGTGCCTACTTGGAATGACACTATATCACTTAGTGGTCTACGCCCCAATATCTAAAAGGACCTGGCAATTGCCCTGCAGTCTATTCAAAACAATGTATGCCTTTTTTTTCCCCATAAGACTGAATTAGAGAACATCACCAACTCCAGCTGCACAAATAAAAAACAAGGAAGAGATCGCAACATCAAATTTCAGAGGCCCACTCTTTGTGATACATTTTCAGAGCCCCTTCTCATGAACAATTGCCTTTGTTCACCAGGGATCAAATGTTACGTTGTCCTCTCACTTGGTGACACGTGTGATTGTTGTGTGTGAGTGCGGGACCCTGTTGCATTTACCCAGGTGAAATGCAAGAAGGATGAGTAAGATAAGAAAATCATTTTAAAATCTCCTGTTAGGAAAGTCAGCATTTCCCAGCACGATTGAACTAGTGTTCGTACTTAGCCTCAGTGCAGCAGGGTCACAGCCCAGGCCTCGGCTGGCTCATGAGGGAGTGTTGAGAAAACCAGTGACAGCAGTGTGAGGGTGGCTGAGGGCTTTGCCTTTCCTTACCCAAGTGCACCACTGGCCCCACCAGTGTTTTCAAGAGCTAACATGAAGAAAATTTATCTAAAATTCAGGTTTCATGTAAATGGCTGTGTCCACTTTGAATGGTGCAGATGACTCATGGGCTAGAACAATATATTTACTACTTTGTGTCAATTTCTACAATTGAAAATAGGATTTCTAAATTCTCATCTTAACTCAGAGGTAACATTGTTATACATTAATAATTAGGATAATGTTAATTTCTGTTGGAACAACACTGAGATGTATGAAATGTATCTTTTCTATTTTTCCTTGGATTTCAACCACAATTTTTCATAAGAAAAAAAAAAAAAAGAAACAAACCAATGTTACAATCACCATTGTCCTATATGGCTCCCACTTTAATGTGCTTCTGGAGGGACTGTTTTTAAATGAGAAGTTATGGGAGCTGCTCTGATTGAAACAAACTAGTGTTGATTCCTGATCAGCCATCTGTAAAGGAGGCCACCTCAGGAAGGGTGCAAGCTAATGAAAGAATGGGCTTGATTTGAGAGTGTGATGGGCTTCAGCCCACTGGCCATTGTGAGTGGCATGAGATTATAGCAGCAAAAGGAGAGGCAGATTGAGAATAAGGAACTTGTGTCTCAGAAATAAAATGGAAAATTTGCTATTAAATGTAAAAGACATAAAATGGAATTATTGCTCTTCGGATGGATGTTAGCTATAGCAGTCCACACCCAGCAGGCGGCATGGTCACCCATCCTCCTGCTGTCAGACTCACTCTTCCTGGTGCTTCTCAATTACTCTTTATCCCAGAGTGCAGGGGGAAGATGAAGGGGACAGTGTTATGGCCCCTGGTAGCCAGCAGCTCACTCAGCACCTGCTGCCTACGGTGCTTCTTCCAGCCTCTTTCTTCAGTGGTCTTCAGAACAGGAAAATACTGTGGATGGAGCTATTAGAAAGTCCCTGGACAATTCTTCAGGGCACTGATGCTCAGAAGATAGGATTTGGTGACACCAAAAAGCATTCACCTGACTGTCAACCTGGACAAGGGGCTTTGGGGCTCTTGCTTAGTACAAGAGTAGAATCAGAGGTTGAATTTCATGTCATTCCCTATTGCAAGCACTCGGCATCTCTGGAGCAGCCTCTCCTGCTCAGGGGTAGGTGTCCACAGTTGTTCCAGAGGACCTGGGTATAGGTACTGCACATGTATCCCTGGGGTAGATGAACTAAGGGCAGCTTCACTGTAGTTACATACAGTTAACTTTGCCTGTGGGCCTCCAGGCACTATGGCTGATCTCATTTGGTCTGCTTGTAAGCACCTGATAGGGATAGATAGTACCCTATGCTAAAACAGTGCCTTTGAGACTACAGGTGATTGAGCTTTTTGTTCTACTCTTCTTATGGCCAAGATATCTAGTAATTTTCTAGGAAGCCCCAAAATCTACAGAGTGCCATCTTAGATGTCTCTGAGTCTGCCCTTTGGCTCAGTCCAGGACTTCAGCATTTATCATTGAAATGTGCCATATTTTTCCCAATTATGAGCCAAAGACTCCATGTGGCAATGGCTAATTGCATGGCTACTGTGTTTCTTGTACATTCTCAAAGAATCCTGATGGCTTTGTAGGGTTAGACTAAGACAGTTGGTTTCTCTGTCATCTTTTCAGCCATTATTGTATTTGTGGCTTTCTTTGGTGGAATGTGAGCCCCACCAACCACATGGAACACACTTCTCTGCCTTTATAGGGTCCTTGGGACCTTGGTCTCTGTATTGATTCCAGCCCCCAGGAAGCTACTGTTAGTATTCAGGGGTTCTTTAGATTACCCAAGGCAATCTGAACATGGTTAATGAGTGAGTGAGTGGATAAATAGATACATGTGAGAGTAGATAGCTGTCTCTTATGACCTATCTGAGTCCATTACTCCCAGAATTCTGCTGTCAGTAAATGCACACATGATTGCGGACCTTGGGAAAAGGCCATTGGATCTCAAGCATACACATGTGGCACAGCACAGAGAAGAGTTCAGAAGTGACAGCTGTGCTATGTGGCTCTGCACTGGGTAACATCTTACGTTCTGCTGTATGGTATTATCTTATATGCTTGTGTGACTTAAGATTATAAGGCACAATCAGTGAAATGAAACACAAGTAGTGAATTAAGGGAGAGAACACTGTCTTTCTAGATTGGATATGCATCATTAATTCTTTTTTCCCCTTTAAAATTGGCCCATATGAATTTACTACACATGAAATCAGAGGGCTACAGCCACTTGCTTCTGCAGCTGAGTAGTGCAGAGACTGCATTTGGAAACTCTCTTCCCCGCTGCAGTGTGCCCTGTGTCTGCGACTGCCCCCCAGCACTGGGTTGCAGGCTTTCTTCACACTGCCTGGTGTATGCCAAATAATACGATGGTTTGTGATGACGACAGTGCCAGCAGGGATCAATGTGAGAGAATCAAGCTCCTCTTCACTCTTGACCCAAGAAGGACTTGTTCCCAGATCTTCAGATGTGAAAAGCTCACGCACTAATTAGCACTGTCTCGTGCCCTCAGCATCAATTATGAAAGTTACCAGTTCAAACTAAATGCCCAGTAACTTGGCAATGCAATACAAAGGAAATTAAACAAATTTTAAATTAATCAGTTTGTGAATCCAATTTTGTATGCATGCATGCATGTATGTATGTATGTAGTACAGGGTCTCACTACTTAGATTGGACTTGTAGTGGTCCTCCCGTTTTTAGCCTCTCAAGCGCTGCTATTACAGGTGTGTTTCACCACGCCCAGCCCAGTCTCAATTGCCATCTCAGTGTGCCCTGGGGGTGAGGCCAGCATAGCACACTGGGAATCGAACCCTGGTCCGTGTGTCTGCCTAAGCATGTGCTTTAATCTGCTGAGCTATCCGGCTGGCTTAATTTGTTAATTATAACAAGACTTCATATTTACCTGATACTTTTTTCCCATTATGGTTCTTATGGATAATAAAGCTGGAATAAATATTAATTAAATATAATTCAGCTTACAACAAAGGCATGCCTGCTACCCTCAAGATTAAAATACATCAGATTTGCTGTCTTGTTAACTTTCAGAATACCTACTTTGGAAGGCCACTACGTATGCTTGAGCTCATTGCTGCCTTGTCCCCTGGTTGTCCTTGCTAAACAAGAAAGGGCTCTTACTTTCCAGCACCTGGGTCAGTACACCTGTCCAAGTTTCATCCCTCCAGTGTTGGTCTCTGCATTGGGCCTGGCTCTGAATATCTCCTTATATGTCCTTCTCTTTTGGTCCCGTGGTTGTCTTTGGTGCTCTAACCTTTCTTCATCTGCTACATTCATGTCAGTGTCTCTGTTAAATTTTACACCCCTCCCCTCTGCTTCTCTGTCTCTATTTTGCTTTTGTCTTGGCTCCCAATGTAT
>PVKA01050128.1:0-12884 GCA_004027165.1 Ctenomys sociabilis | reverse complement strand
TATATATATTCTCACTTTCTCTTTTTTGTTTTACAAAAAAAGTCCTTTTTTATTATTTTATTTAATTTATTTTTTTATTTTACTTTTGTTTTATTGAAGTACAAACATCGATGAGACAGTTTTAAGATACTTTGACAAGATGGATTTCATAAATTAATACATTGCAAACTGTTTTCATAAAAAGAGTCCTTTATTTACACTTTTGTGAAGTTAGTAGCACATGACACTAGGTTGCCTAGCAACTGATAGCTAACATTAATCAGACAGGATGTTCATCTCAGGAGTGAGGTAGTTTGCTTGCTTTAGGCACCGGGTCAAGTCCCACCTACGCATATATGATTGATTTTCTAGCTTTGTGGCTCCCAACATATCCTCCTTATTTATTCTGTTTTATCAGAGAAGGGAGTTTCACTGCAGTGAGAGAAGCTGTACCTTTTTGTACTTGAAACCAGTCTATTATCAGAGAAGGGAGTTTCACTGCAGTGAGAGAAGCTGTACCTTTTTGTACTTGAAACCGTCTAAAGATTGTAGGTACTTGAATTCAGCAAAATAACCCAAAATAGTCCAATAGTCCATAACAGTAGTGGGTTATCAACAGAACTGGCAATTGTCAGAAGTCGTTGACTTGAGCTTTTTATAGCTTAGCATATTAATATGGAATTACTTTTTATACCTGACTGACCTTGTCAGATACAAAAGTTACATACAAAGGTATTGCTTTACTTGATCATAACCAACCAGCAGAAAAGTGTCTAGTAAGTTTTAACATCTTTTTATCAACTTAATCTTTCCCTGTATATGGGCCATGCATGTTTGTTTCTTTGCCGTAAGATAGTAATTTTATTTGAAACTAACAATCAGTTGGTAGGATTCTCACCCTAACTATGTATGCTGATGCCTGTGAACTAAGCAAAAGCACTAAAGATAGCAATTTGTAATACTAGATTCATGCTTGGAATGCCTGTCATTCTGGTCTTTTAAATATGTACTGCTTGTCATGTCATACCTTACTGCCATACTGTCTCTCAAGTAAATGTTTGTTTAAAAAAAGGGGTAATAAATGAAAACAAGAGACAAGAAAAAAAATGTCATAGGACTGTCCTTCTACAATGCTGTATATGGATTTCTGTGTAAAAATATGAAATTGTTTATTCCTATTTTTTAAAATGTTTGTAGAGCTGGGCGTGGTGGCGCATGCCTGTAATCCCAGCACTGGGGAGGCTGAGGTAGGAGGATTGTTGTGAGTTTGAGACCAGCCTGAGCTACAAAGTGAGCTTAAGGCCAGACTGAACTGCATAGTGAGACCCTGTCTCAAAAAGACTAAATAAATAAATAAATAAAATAAAATAAATAAAATAAAATCATCCTTTCCATGCCACCGCAACACTTGCTTGAGCTCAACTGCACTCCAGCCACCTGCTATCACACGGAATGTGAATTTCTTCACATTCTGTAGGGATTTAAAGTTTAACATATCGATACTTGATGGAAAATGCCTGTTACATGTTAAGTCTCAGATGTTTGATATTCAGACAAATAATGAGGTTAAGCTCAACTGCCTATGTTATAGAGTAATAATATCATTAAGCTTTTCTGGAAGGTTAACAACTTAAGTTTGCAGACCAAATATTAAAGAAAAAGAAGCGCTACAAGGGCAGCCAACACTTTGGCCCTAGCCTTTCAAGGTCAGAGAGGACTCAGGACACAGGAGAACCTGTACTGTGATACCTTGTAACTCAGTTGTGTCCCAAATTTACTGGTCAAGGAGATTATGGGGCCACAGAGGAAAGTGATCATGATTTAGAGTGTGTCTAAGGATAGTTACATGGAAAGAAAACATTCTGTCAGGCTTTCACAGAGAGCCAATTGGTCAAGCAATGGCCATGACTCATCCACATGGCTGACATTGACAAAAGATCTACAAAGTGCTGTAAGGGTAAATCATAAGGGGATTTGACTGACCTTGTCAGATACAAAAGTTACATTTCTTGTTATATAAGTCTTGCTTTATCTTGGTCTTCACCACCCAGCAAAAAAGTATAAAAAAAAGTTATAAAAAGTAAAACCACATTAATATGCTGAGCTGACAAAGGCTCAAATCAACAACTTCTGATGTTGCCAGTCCTATGGATGATCACTTCTATTATGGATTACTAGACTATATTGGATTATTTTACTGAATTCATGCACCTGTAACATTTAAATGGCAATGAAATATCCATATCTGACAAAACTAAACAAAAAAGGGGATACAAATGAAGGACCATTTTGTATTTGTAGATACAAAGTAGTTAAGATAGATACACAGTTACTTTCTCTTAATGCAATAAGAAGAAAGATTTGTAGTAATAGTGTTTGGACAGGATATCATGTCTGCATCTTGTACTATAAATAGCCACTATGAAGAAAGAATATGCAATGTATTACTTATTGAAAGTGTCCTACTAATTAGTTTTGAAACTGTCTCATCGCTATTTGTTTATCAATAAAATTAGTTTTAAAAATGGATATTAATTTTACATTACTTTAAATTGATTCACACTGGCAACTTTGGAAATTAGATTCTCTGTCCTCTTTAAGTGCTATCATGATTACATTTACTACACTGACTTTTCTGAACTAATTTTCTTAACTCTGATTAATCTCATATTAATAAGATTCTTATTTCTAAGTTAGCTTAATGACCAACTAATGATTCATGGGAGACATTCTTAAGTCACTGAAACCATTAAGCCTTTCTATAGGTTGGGATATGCCTCACCACTCTCTAGACAATTGACTTCCCCTTAACCTTCATTTCTTGCTTCCATAAAGGCTTCATATTAGTCAAGTGGGAAAAGTTAGCACCTTATTAGTTTTTTTTTCCTGGGTGTACACACACTCTGGACAAGTGCATCATGTTAAAAATACCTGGGATTGCATCAGATTTATCAAAAAACCATATAGATGTCTTATTTCCCATATATTCTTTTTTTTTTTTTTTTTGCCACCTAATGCATCTTTTATTTATTTATTTTTTCTTCTTTTTTTATTACTGTTTTATTGAAGTACAAATATCAATGAGACAGTTTTAAGATGCCTTGACAAGATGGATTTGATAAATTAATACATTGCAAACTGTTTTCATAATGTTTTGGTATCATAGAAGGTGCATACATGATATTATACTTACAGACATTATTTTTTTAAATTTTTTAATTAATTAATTAATTAATTACTTTTTTATTTTATTGAACTACAAATGTCAATCAGCCAGTTTCAAGACACCTTAACCATGCACATTCGATAAATTAATACATTGCAAACTGTTTTCATAATGTTTTGGTATTGTACAAGGTGCATACATGATATTATATTTACAGATATTATTTTACCAGATATCTCTTATCAGTGAATTAAGAGTGTAGCTGCTTACTTATCTTATTTTTTATACCTGAATTATATCAAAAATTCAATAATTATTTTCCTAGTGAATGACCGTAGTACTAGAAGCACTTGCGGACATTATACCATATGTCTCTTATCAGTAAATACAGTGTAGCTCTTTGCGTGTCTTAATTTTTATACCTGAATTACATCAAAGATTCAATAATTAATACTTTCTACCTTGTTATTTAATTAGTGGTTGTCCATAGTACTAGAAGCTGACATAATATCCTGTCCATCCACAATTACTGCAAATCTTCCCTCTCATAGAATTATGTAGAAGCACAGCGTTATCTATGCCAACTGTACTGTCTATACAAACACATCATGATTCCTTTCTATATCCCTTCCTTTGTTTACACCTGACAGACATGGGCACTCCATTGTCATTCAACTAACTTAGGTGCTTGAACTCGACAACACAATCCAATACAGTCCAGCATTCCACAACAATAGTGAGTTATCCGAAAAAGTTGTCAACCATAGCCATTTATAGCTCAACTTAATGTTATGGCCCTGCAGTGTATACTTCATTTTTATACTTTTCTGCTGGGTGGTAAAGACGTAGATAGAGCAAGACTTACATAGCAACACATGTACTTTATGTTTCTTATGAGGTCAGTGAAGTCCCCTCAGGATTTATCTTGTAGTCCTGTACCTTATTCGGTAGATCTTTGTCTGTGTCATCCATGTAGATGAGTCATGGCCAATGCTTGACCAGTTTGCTCTCTGTCAGAGCCTGAGAGAAAGTTTTCTCTCCATGTGACTCTCCCCAGGCACACTATAGAACTTCGATCTCTTTCCTCTGTGGCTCCATAATCTCCTTGTTCAGAAAATTTGGAGCTCAACTGAGTTTCATGATGCTGCAGTACAGATTCTCCTATGTCCTGAGTCTTTGCTGACCTTGAAAGGCTAGGTCCAAAATGTTGGCTGGCCTTGTGGCTCTTCTATTTCTCCAACTCTGATTTGTGATCTTAGGCTGTTAACCATCCAGAAGAAAAGCTGATTAGTATCCTGCAGCATATGCCATTCACTTTGCCTTATCTGACTCAATTGATTTTACTTGTTGTTGTATGTTTCCTTTTGTATTTCTGCTTTTCGCTTGTTATACTAGGGAGACTATACGATATTTACACATGTGTGTCTGGTTTATTTCACTTATGAGTATATGTTCAAGTGGCATCCACTTCAGTATAAATGCTTCAAACTTATCATCCTTTATAGCTGAGTAATACTCCATTATATAGAAATACCACATCTTTTTCAACCATTCCTCATGTGATGGACACCTTGGTTTTTTCCAAGATTTTGCTATCACACATTGTGCTGCTATAAACATAGGTACGCATATATCACTATGATACAATGTCTTTAGTTCCTTTGGGAAAATTCCCAGTAGGGGGATAGCCAGCTTGAATGGGATTTCCAGTCCTACTCTTTTGAGGAGTCTCCACACTGATCTCCACAATGATTGTACCAGTCTACATTCCCACCAACAGTGAAGAAGTGTTCCCTTTTCCCCACACCCTCTCCAACATTTGTTGTTGGTTGATTTCCTTATGATAGCCATTCTTTCTGGAGTGAGATGGTATCTCAGTGTTGTTTTCATTTGCATTTCGCAGATGACTAGCGATGTGGAGCATCTTTTCATATATTTATTCACCCCATATATACTTTTTATTTATTTTCTCATATATATATATATATTTAAATGTTTTGGGTGCTTATTTTTTTATCTCAACTGTTATATACTACCTTAGGCAGCTGTAATTCTGTACAAATGCAGTGAGGACCAATTTATTTTTCCTCTTTTAGGGCTAGGGATTTATTCAATAGCCTTGCACATACTAAGCCATAACACTAGCTCAGGAAGAGGCTTTTTACATGAGACCAGCTATAAATCTTTTCAGAGAAAAGGAAGTCTGGTAAGTGGTGTTTTTCAAGGAAACACTGAATAAGTTAAGTAATGACAGTTTTCTGAAAATGAGGCTTTGGAGAAGACCTAGTCCATTCCTACTATTCCTCTTGGTTGTCAGGCTATTGGTTTTTATTATAGCCATTTTTTTTAGTTTTTAAAGAAATTATATGCCTCAAGAGGGAGATATAATAGTTCAAAGTAAAGAATCAAGCTTTACTCACTAAGATTCAGCCATTTCTTGAATAAACATTCAAGAAATATTGTAAGTGTTTGCTTAATGGCAGTGGATCCTTGATTTATAAACTGAATTTGTTTGCTAGGGCTTGCTGTGACTCAAGTTGGTTGAAAGTCAAAATTATTTTTCTGCCTGGTAGGCTCTGTCTGCCCCCTCTCTCGTCAGAGTACCTGAAACTGGCCACCCACCCTCACCTGGAAGACTGCCAAGGGGTCCCGAATCATCCTTTCCATGCCACCGCAACACTTGCTTGAGCTCAACTGCACTCCAGTCACCTGTTATCACATGGAAGACTAGTGTGGAGACCTAGTGGGCCTTGCCCCACTTCCCCTCACCATCACTGGAGCTCAGCTGAACTCTGGATGCCTGTCTTCACCTGAAAGACTGGCAGGGGGACATTGCCTGGTCTGACTCCTTGCCAGAGCTTGGCAGAGCCCTGGCCACCTTTTATTGTCCAGAAGACTGCCATGGAGACCTGAAATCTTGTGCCTAGAAGATTGCCACAGAGACCCATGTGAGCTCTGGTGAGCCCTGTCCTGTACCAACCCACCACTGAGAGACGTGGAGAACTTGCCTGTCCTTCTCATCGCTGGCTCCTTCTTGAGCTGCACCTTATGCCTCACCAAGAAGGGAGCCACACTGAGCCACATACAATGGGAGCTTTGGTAAGCCTACCCTGTCCTACCACTCTCTTGAATGAATAGAATTTCAAGAAATATTGTAAGTCTTTGGTTAATGGCCGTGGATCCTTGATTTACAAACTGAATTTGTTTTCTAAGGCTTGTTGTAACTCAAGTTGGTTGAAAGTCAAAGAGCCTTGCTAACTTGTCCTGTGCTCCCCACCATCACAGCAGTCAGGGAGAACACTGGCTTCAAAAATGGCAAAAGGAAAGAACAAGAGGCAATCATAGACCTCCAGCCCACCAAAAATAAGTCTAGAAGAAAAAGTCATAGAATTTGGAAGTCACACACCTGAAATTTCTGAGATGTTATCAAACTGAAGTAAAGAAACAATTCCATCAGGCTATGGAGGAAATCAGATCAGAAATAGTCTCTCAGGTAAGAAGGAAATGCCAACAATTGTGAAAGAATTACTCAGTACATCTAAGGATGACATAGAAAAAAAAAGAGGGGAATAGGAAAATGATGGAAACACTGAACGAACAATATAGGAAAAAACTACAAGGCATGAAACAGATTCAAACAGATATCCAGGACATAAAGATTTCCATTGAAATCTGGAAAAACCATTTGAACAAGACTGAAGACATACTTTCGGGCCTTGAAGATAGCATTGCAGCTAGTGAACACAAAAGGAAAGATCTCTTAAAAATAACACAGAACTAGGAAATAACAATACAATCCCTTCAAGAGGAAGAAAAGAAAAATAATACAACTAACAGTTATCAGTGAAACAGCTGGAGTCAACACAAATTACATAGAAAGACTATTTGTAGAAGTAGTAGCAGAAAATTTCCCAAGTATGGGAAAAAAATCTGGCATATACTTAACTGAGTCATATAGAACTCCATTTAACCACAATCAAAATAAATATTCACCCAGACACATAATAATCAAGATAGCTCAGTGAACTGAGTGCCTGCTTAGACAAGTGCAGGTACTGGGTTCAATCTCTGGCACCACATGTTGTACTGGTCCTGTCCCTGGGTGCACTGAATTTCCTACCAAGACCAGGCATGGTCCTGCATACCTTTAATACCAGTGCTGGGGAGGCTGAAAACAGGAGGATCTCTAGGAGTCCAAGCTCTGTAGTGAGAACCTGTACCAAATATTTTAAAAATTCCCAGAAATTGAGCAAAAGAAGAGAAGGCTAAAAGCTGCTAGAGAAAAAGAAATAGATCACCTATAATGGAAATCCCATGAGAAACATGGACGATTTCTCAACACAGAATATCAAATCAAGAAGAGTTGGGAGTGAGATATTTCATTTAATGAAAGAAAACAACTTCCATTCCAGACTGATGTACTATCCAAAACTGCCTATCAAATTTAATGGAGAGATAAGATACTTCTGTGACAAAGAAAAATTGAAGACATTTATAAAAAACCAATCTAATTATACTGATAGATATTTTAGAAAGAGACAAAGATGATCAAAACTTTAAAGCAACAACAGAAGAGAATTAGCAAGCAGAGAAAGGAATTAAATGAAAGTAAAAACGTAAGGGTCCATAGGGCCGGGCGTGGTGGCGCATGCCTGTAATCCCAGCACTCGGGAGGCTGAGGCAGGAGGATTGTTGTGAGTTCGAGACCAGCCTGAGCTACAAAGTGAACTCGAG
Source organism: Ctenomys sociabilis (assembly GCA_004027165.1). Classification (NCBI taxonomy): domain Eukaryota; kingdom Metazoa; phylum Chordata; class Mammalia; order Rodentia; family Ctenomyidae; genus Ctenomys; species Ctenomys sociabilis. The sequence continues at coordinate 5,005 of PVKA01050128.1, read as the reverse complement.
GCCAGCCTACTGCATAGTGAGACCCTGTCTCAAAAAAGACAAAAAAAAAAAAAAAAAAAAAAAAAAAAAAAAAAAAAAAAAAAAAAAAAAAAAGGAAGGGTCCTACAGTAGGGAAACAACATGACAAAGATAAGACAATACATATGAGTTATAACCATTAATGTAAATGGCCTCATTTCACCAATCAAAAGAAGCACACTGGAAGAGTGGATTAAGAAACAAAATCCAGTAATATACTACATATAAAAAACATATTTAACTCAAAAAGAAATTAATAGGCTGAATGTCAAAGGATGGTAAATAATACTCCATGAGACAGGAACCCAGAAAAAAATCAGAGGTAGCTATTCTGGTTGCTGACGATGTCAACTGAAAACCAAGGGTAATTAGAAGAGGCAAAGAAGGTCACTGGATACTTCGTAGGGGAAAACTGAAAGAGAAAGTGATAACAATCATAAATACATATGTGCCCAATGTAGGAGCACCCATCTACATAACACAAATTTTAATAGGCAAGAAAAATCAAATGATCTTTTGTCATTATCAGCCAGGTGGATGAGTCACAGCCATTGCTCTCTGCAAAAGACTGAGAGAATGTTTTCTCTCCATGTGACTCTCCTTAGGCACATTTTACATCACTGATCACATCGCTCTGTGGCCCCATAATCTCCTTGATCTGAAAATTTGGGACACAACTGCAATACAAGGTTACAGGGTAAATCCTGATGGGACTTGACTGACCTTATCAGATACAAAAGATACATTTCTTGTCATGTAGGTCTTGCTTCATCTTGGTCTTGATCATCCAGCAGAAAAGTATAAAAATGAAGTATGTAAAGTAAAGCCATATTAGTATGCTGAGCTGTGAAAAGCTCAAGTCAACAACTTCTGCAGATAACCTACTACTATTTTGGACTTCTGGGCTGTGTTGGATTGTTTTGCTGAATTCACACACATACAGTATTTAGATGCCAATGGAATACCCATATCTGGCAGGACTAAACAAAAAAGAGGATAGAAAGGAAAGTCCATTCTGTATCTGTATATACAATATAATTAGGATAGATATACAACTACTTTCGCTTAAATCAATGAGAAGAAAGATTTGTACTAATAGTGTTTAGAGAGGATGTCCTGTCTGAATCTTGTAATATGGAAGACCACTAAGAAGATAACAATGTACAAGGTATTAATTATTGAAGCTGTCATGTTAATCAGCTTTGAAATTGTCTTACTGCTATTTGTTTTTCAAAAAAATAAAATAAAATAAAAATATAATAAAGAAAAATCAAATGAGCAATAACGTAATTGTACTGGGGGACTTTAACACCCATTGACACAAAGAGACAGACCAACTATACAAAAAATCAACAAAAAAATAATAGAGCTAAACCAAACTTGTAAAGAAATGGACATAGTAGATCTTTACAAAGTGTTCCATTCAACAGAATCAGAATACACATTCTTCTCAGCCCCACACGGGACACTCTCCAAAATAAATCACATATTAGCACATAAACCATGCTTAAGTAAGTACACAAGAAACAAAATCATGTTATACATATTATCTTAGCACAGTGCAATAAACTAGAAAGTACTGAAAAAGAAACATAAGTTAAATAATACACTCTTGAACAATATTTACAGTCAAAGAAAAATGCAGATACAACTTACCAAAGCCTGTCAAATAAAATGAAACTTGTATTAAGAGGGAAATATAAAGTGAAAAATTCTTACATCAGGAAGGCAAATTAGCAATATTATTCTGCACCCCAAGATCCTAGAAAAAGAAGAGCAAGTCAAGCCCAAAGCCCAAAGATGAGAGCACAAATAAATGAAATGGAAATGAATGAGACGATACAAGTAATTGATAAACTGAATCATTTGTTCTTTGAAAGAATAAATAAAATTGATAAACGCCCCACCAAACACCAAAAAAAGGGGAAAAATTTCAAATTTATGCAGTGAGGAATAAAAAGGATGAATTCATTACAGACTCTGTAGAAAGTTAGAAGATAATATCTACTTCCAGAATCTTCATTCTCACAGAATGGAAAACAGGAGAAATGCATAGATTCCTAGATACATATGAATTACCAAAGCTGAATCAAGAAGGTATAAAAATTTTGAAGAAACCAAAATCAGCCAATGAAACTGAAAATGCAATGCAAAAATTACCGATAGATAAAATTCTAGGTCCTGACAGATTCACAGCTGAATTATACAAGAAATTTAGGGAGGACTTACTTCCAACTCTTCCGAAACATTTCAATGGAATTGAAAGGGAAACGATTCTACCAAACTCATTCTTGGAGGCAAGTATCACTCTGATACAAAAACCAGACAAGAAACCAATCAAAGAAGAGAACTATAGGCCAATCTCACTAATGAATATACATGCAAATATTCTCAATAAAATATTGGCAAATAGAATGCAGCAAATCATCAAAAAGATTATACATCATAACCAAGTGGATTCATCCCAGGAATAGATGGATGATTCAATATATGAAAATGCATAAACGTAATAAAATACATCAACAGAGTCAAAGACAAAAATCACATGATCATCTCAATAGATGCAGAAAAGGCTTTTTTGGGGGGGCTGGTTCCAGGGATTGAACTCAGGACTTTGTGCTTGGCAGGCAGGAGCTAATGGTGCTTAGCTATCTCCCAAACCCCAGAAAAGGCTTTTGACAAAGTCTAACACCCATTCATGATAAAAACACTACATAAAATCAGAATAGATGGTCTTTACCTAAACTTCATAAAAGCCATTCATGACAAATCAACAATGAACAACATACTAAATGGAAAAAAATTGAAGGCCTTCACTTTAAAATCAGGAATAGGACAAGGATCACCATTGTCAATACTCCTGTTCAATATAGTTCTGTAAACATTAGCCAGAACATTCAGAGAAGACAAATTAAAAAAAGGAATAATGAATTGAAAGGAAGAAGTAAAATATTATTTTCAGAAGACATGATAGTGTGCATATAAGACCTTAAAAATTCCAAGAGTCTTGTAGAGTTAATAACCAAATTCTGTAGCATAGCAGGATACAAACTCAACACTAAAAAATCAGTAGCATTTCTATACAAAAATATGGATCACACCAAGAGAAAAATTATGAAAACCATGCTATTCACAATAGCATGAAATCATATCTTTCACAATAACAAACACAGTCGTGAAACCATGCCTTTTGCAATAACAAACACCCTTAGTCATGAAACCATGCCTTTTGCAATAATTCTTAAAAAATGAAATATGTAAGAATCAATCTCACAAAGCAAGTAAAAGATTTGTACAGTGAAAATTACAGTATTCTGAAAAAAGAGATCAAAAAGGATTTCAGAAAATGGAAAGATATTCCTTGTTCCTACACAGGAAGAATCAAATCTGTGAAAATGACTATACTCCCCAAATTGTTATACAGATTCAATGCAGTCCCAGTTGAAATACCATTAGTATCCCTCACAGAGCTAGAAAAAAACATTCCTAAAATTCATCTGGAACCATAAGAGACTTCAAATAGCAAAAGCAATCCTGAACAAGGGAAAGGCAGGAGGCATCACGATACCTGATTTGAAATTATACTGCAAAGCTACTGTAACAAAATCAGCATGTTAGTAACAATCAAAAGGATCAATAGACTATGCAGATACAATAATAAACACACTTAACCACCTTACCTTTGATAAAGCATCCAAATATATTCACTGAAAGAAAGACAGCCTCTTCAAAAATGGTGCTGGAAAACTGGTTTTCCACATGCCAAAGGCTTAAAATAGACCCATGCCTATCACCATACACAAAACTACAATCAAAGTGGATCAAAAACTTAAATATTAAATCTGAAACGCTAAATCTTTTGGAGATAAAGTTGATATGCATCTTAAGACATAGAAGTAAGTAGAGAGTTTATGAACAAAAACCAAAATGCATGGGAAATACTTCAAAGAATCAACAATTGGGATCTTATTTATTTGAAATGTTTCTGCAGGTCAAAAGAGATTGCCAACAGAGAAAAAAGAAAACCCATGAATTCAGAAAAAGATTTATCTGACTATCCTTCAGACAAAGATTCCTATGTAGAATATATAAAGAATTTTTATAAAATGGGCCTCAAATTTTCAAAGACTACAAGTTTCTATTAGTCCATTGGAAGGAACAGTTACTGTTTATATTATTTGATCAACTTATATGCCTGTATCTGGTATTCTGAGCAACTACTTTGTTATTTTTTTTATTTTTGTTTTATTGAAGTACAAATAAAATGAGGCAGTTTTAAGATATCATGGCAACATGGATTTGATAAATTAATACATTGCAAACTGTTTTTATAATATTTTGGTATCATAGAAGGTGCATACATGATATTGTACTTACAGACATTATTATAGTGTATGTCTCTTATCAGTAAATAGAGTGTAGCTCTTTGCGTATCTTAATTTTTATACCTAAATTACATCAAAGATACAATAATTAATACTTTCTCCCTTGATATTTTCCTAGTGGTTGTCCCATAGTACCAGAAGTTGACATAATATTCTGTCCAGCCACCATTAGTGCAAATCTTGACTCTAATAGAATTACGTAGAAGGACAGCGTTATTTATCCCAATTATAGTGTCTATACACACACATTATAATTCTTCCTTTCTATACCCATTCCTTTGTCTACACCTGTCAAAGATGGGCACTCCATTGCCTTTCAACTAACTTAGGCGCTTGAACTTGACAACACAATCCAACACACTCCAGCATTCCACAACAATAGTGAGTTATCCGAAGAAGTTGTCAAACATAGCCATTTACAGATCAGCTTAATATTGTGGCCCCGCAGTGTATACTTCGTTTTTATACTTTTCTGCCGGATGATAAAGACGTAGATAGAGCAAGACTTATATAGCAACACATATAGTTTATGTTTCTTATGAGGTCAGTGAAGTCCCCTCAGGGATTATCTTGTAGTCCTGTACATTATTCTGTAGATCCTT
>PVKA01050127.1:0-12872 GCA_004027165.1 Ctenomys sociabilis | reverse complement strand
GGAGATGGGTCTGGGGCAGGCAACTAAGCAGTATTACAGAAGCAAAAAGCGGAAGTTAAGAGAGTCAAGGGGGTACGGGGAGCTAGTTGATTGGTGGGAGTTTTCTCGGGTGAGCGGGGTTACATAAACCTATGGGGGGTGCTGTTGCCAAGGGAGGGCAAGAAACAGTTTGTCTAAGGTCAGGCCCCAGCGGGAATAATGGGTAATGGCACCTGGCAGGTTCTATTAAGATTAACAGGATATGGGGGAAGGGCTCGACACCCAAGTGGGTTACAACAATTGGTAGTGATCTGCCCGTTTACAGGCTCCCAAGAGCAGGGGTTACAGGCGCGGGCCACCACGCCCAGTCTCAATTGCCATCTCAGTATGCCCGCTGAGCTATCAGGCCAGCCCAATGTTAGTTTTCAATAAACCTTAGTTTTTTCCTTTTTCCTTTTTAAAAAAAAGCTTATTTTAAAGATACTGATGTTAACACATTCTGCCTTTATGGACAGACACAAGTGTGCTGGTCTCCATTAACGACATGGCTCACTCTGACACTCATTTCTTTTTTTTTTTTTTTTTTTTTTTTTTGTCTTTTTGAGACAGGGTCTTGCTATGCAGCTCAGGCTGGCCTTAAGCTCACTTTGTAGCTCGGGCTGGTCTCGAACTCACAACAATCCTCCTGCCTCAGCCTCCCAAGTGCTGGGATTATAGGCCTGCGCCACCACGCCCGGCTTGACACTCATTTCTTACTCTTACCTTGAAGATGCCTTCTTGGAACTGCTCCTGTTTTCCGGTTCTAGGAGAGATAAGCAAATATAAAGATTGATCCTGAGTATATAGAATTTAATGAAAAAAAAGCGTGGAAAACAATTACATTTACTAAGAAAAATAATAGTTACAAAATAATAGTTATATTCACTGATAAGCTATCATTACATTTTCTAACTTACCAATGTACAAAACATATTCCCTCCCCTCAGGAAAACAAAGCAGAGGAAAAGCAATTATTGCTGGTTGTTCAGCACCCTCAACATAATACTTTGCTGAAATTTCTTTAAAATTTTTCTTAAAGATTTATGCTAATCTTACATACTGAGGTGGGAGTTAGGGAGTGGCCAGCCAGCTGAGCAGATGGGCATGGCCTGTCAATCACAGAGATCCACGACACAACCACCTTGACCAATTAGAAAGTCCATTTTAGGGCCGGCGGTATAGCTCAGCAGACTAAGCGCTTGCTTAGATAAGCGCAGCGGCCAGGGTTCAATTCCTGGTTCCGCATGCCGCGCCGGCCCCTCCTTCGGGTGTACTGAACGGGCGATGGTAGTCCCGGCATGGTAGCGTGCGCCTGTAATCCCAGCCCTAGGGAGGCAGGAAGCTGGAGGATCACTATGAATGTGGGCTGCATAGTGAGACTGTCAAAAAAAAAAAAAAAAGTACCATCTTCAGTTCTTCTGATATGAGATGAAGCAGATATATATATCTCTCTCCTATGTAGGAAATTCTCTACCTGAAAGATACTTGGGATGAGTTCATGTTCTCTAAGACTGAAGAATGAATTTTAGGAACAAATGGAGATTAACAGTAGACCTCCATGCTCTTCTTTTTTTTTTTTTTTTTTTTTTTTTGTCTTTTTGAGACAGGGTCTCACTATGCAGTTCAGGCTGAGCTTAACCTCACTTTGTAGCTCAGGCTGGTCTCGAACTCATAACAATCCTCCTGCCTCAACCTCCTGAGTGCTGGGATTACAGGCATGTGCCACCACGCCCAGCTACCAGTAGACTATATTAAGAAAACCTCTGTTCAAGAAAGCTACTCAAGTGCTTGCTTCGGCAGCACATATACTAAAATTGGAACGATACAGAGAAGATTAGCATGGCCCCTGCGCAAGGATGACACGCAAATTCGTGAAGCGTTCCATATTTAAAAGAAAAAAAAAAAAAAAAAAAAAAAAAGAAAGCGACTCAAGGGGGACCTGTGTGGGTTGCCTGGGAATCTACTGTTTCTAGGCCTTTTTATAGCACAAAACCATGCAGTGAGGTAGGTCTAAAGTGAAAAGCATGAAAACTCTCACATGAGGTAGGGCAAAACTATGGTCAACCAATAAGACTTGAAGTCCAATTATTCAGGTAAAATAAGTTAAATCAGGATCAAATGGGGAAGTGAAGCACATAGCAAGCAGGCATGAATCCTAGACAAGGCCTCTTCCTGTTGGGGGCTGGGTTATTGACTCTTTCAAGCTCTTTCAAGATGATTGATATCTATGTAGACTATCAACCCCCATACCCATCCCTAGGGAAGAATGTGGCTGCATTTGTTTACTCTTTTGTCTTGAGGTGTGGCCCACAGTGGGAATGTGGACAAGAATTCCAGCACCATATACCGAGTCAGCCTGCCTCAGGGCTCACTGAGCTGGCCACTGAGACTGGGTGTGGTGGTGCACACCCAGTAATCCCGAGCACTGTGGAGGCTGGAAACAAGTGCTTGTAATCCGAGCACTGTGGAGGCTGGAAACAAGAGGATCACTATGAGTCTAAGCTGCGTAGTGAGACCCTGTATCAAATACATAAAAAAAAGAAAAGTTGCAAGATCATCTTGTCTTGCACATTGTCTCCCTGAGGCCCTGAACTTGTCTGACTAATTATATTTCTTTTTTTTTTTTTTTGGCATAACCAGGGACTGAACTCTGGCCCTTGTGCTTGCCAGACAAGTGCTTATTCTACTGAGCCACCTTCCCAGCCCCCTAATTATAATATTTCTATCTAATTTAGGTACCTTCAACAATATCAACCTGAGAAATAAGGGAGTAAAATGATGGTGGCCATTAACCTCATGAATGCATTTCTTTTCCTTTTTTTTTTGATATACTTAGTGCAGGGTCCACAGGATCACTACACAGATCGGACTCATAGTGGTCCTCCTGCTTTCAGCCTCCCAAGAGCTGGGGTGTGTCTCCTTTCATTGTGGTAAGTTCTTACCCTACAGAGTGTACTGCATTTCCTGCTTCTAATAAATGTAAAAGCTGCTATTGTTTGAATGTCTCTTGTTCAATTCTTTGTTCAAGAATCCTGGTATAATTCCATCCCTGGGCCTGCTGTGCACACTGAGACAGCAATTGAGACTGGGCGTGGTGGTGAGTTTGATCTAGTAGTGAGACCCTGAACGCCCTGTAGATCCTTCTTTAAAATACAAAGAAAAAAAAAGAGAGATAGGTATGGTGTCACAGGCCTGTAGCCCCAGTGCTCAGGAGGCTGAGATTGGGGTTCAAGGCCAACCTGGGGTTCATAGTGACTTCAAGGCCAGCCTGAACTGCAAAGTGAGAGTCTGTTTCAAAACAATAACAACCCTACAAAAATAAACAAACAAAAAATAATTCTTTTCTTCAGGACAATAACCTGGAAAGAATCTCTGTAAGATATATACAGTACCCCAGAACTCTGCTAAAAGTAGCAGAATGCTTTGTATATTCTCTCCCCTAGACTGTAAGGGTCCAGTGAGATGCAGTATCCTATAGTTCATTATATACCCACAGCTGACTTTAAGAAAGGAAGGCTGTATTCCATCACAAACAAGTGATAAATGTTTGAATTAATAGATGACCTAAGTATTCTGAGTTGATTAACACACAATGTATAAATGTAGAAAAAGCATCCTACTGCGTCCGATAAAGTTGTACAATTGTTATCTGTCTTATCTGTCCACAATTTTAAGCAGTAATTTACAAAAAAGAAAAGAAAAAGGAAAAGAAGCAAGGAGGAAAGTAAGAAGGAAAAGGGAGTTAGAAAGAAAAGAAGGCGGGATTGGTTCTCAGCCTTTTGGCTAAGATCAAGAGTAAAAAAAAAAGGGAAAAGGGAAGAAAAAAGAAAAATAGATCAAGTGGGAAGGAAGGAAGAAGGTAGCTGAGAACAACTGAAAGAGAAAAATAGAGGGAGAGAGATGGGGAGAGGGGAAGAAAGGGCTTGCTGATCCTGGCCTACCCAGTGAAGTCCTAAAAGTGGATTAGTCTGTCCCTGGTAAAAGAGATTTAAAACATGAGAAGGAGTTTATGCAAAAGACATTCTATCCTTGCTTACTTTGGAAACAGAAGAGGGTCACACGCCAAGGAATGCGGCTTGGCTCTAAGCATGGATCCCAGCCCCTGTTTGACATGGGCCCTGGCTGGCCACCAGCAGAGGCCTCAGATCCATGGCTACAAGGAACTGAATCGTCAGCATCTTGAATGAGCTTGAAAACAGAGTCTTTAAAGGAGTTTTGTTTTTTTTAACATATGTGGTACAGGGTCTCACGATGCAGCTCAGATTTCTAGTGATCCTCCTGTTTTCAGCCTTCCCAGCACTGGGATTACAGGCATGCACCACCACATCGTCTTGATGAACTGTTCAGTGTGCCTCGGGATGGGGACAGTGCAGCATGTGGGGCCAGGACTTGAACCCTGGTCCCTGTGCTTGCCTAAACATGCACTTAGTCTGCTGGAGCTGTCTTGCCAGCCCTCTCAAGCTTTCAGAAATAAAAGAGTCCTGGTACTATATTGTAACATTCTGATTATTGCCTTAGTTGCTCTGATTTATAAAAATAATCTCCATAGATTTAGTTTTTATGAGCACAAGGTTGTATTTCTCTGGTAGCATAAATATTTTGTCAACTTTACTGTGGTATAATCAACAGGCAATAAACACATTTGTTATAGGAGTGTCATTCATATTTTCAGAAAAACTGTACCATTTTACATTCCTATCAATTTTGTGAGTGTTCTAGATACTCTTATCTCTTTACCAATGCTTCATATTGTTGGTCCTTTTCACTGTAATCATTCTACTGGATGTGATGTCACCCCAGAATGACTCAAGTAGCATTTCCATGGTGAGCCACGACGCTGAACTCTTTCTCATGTGCTCATCTATATATTTTTTGCAGTTTTTTTGGGGGGGGCAGCTCAGCCCACCCTGAGGGCAGGACTAGTGTGGCATGTAGTGCTGGGGATTAAACACAGTCCCCTGTGCTGCGCCTACCTAAGCAGGTGCTTGACACCACTCAGCTATCTGACCAGCTCGTCTTGCACATCTCTGTCATTGAGTTATAAGTTATATGTTCCACATATTACCCTTTGTCAGATGTATGTACTGAAAAAATGTTTCTTCTTTCCTTTTATTTTCTTAATAGTATCATTCAAAGGGGAGTAGTTTTTTATTTATTTATTTTTATTTTATTTTATTTCTTTGTATTTTAACATGAGTGAAAAATAGAAGCTAAGACAAAGAGAACAAATGACAGGGTAACACAATGATACATGTTACAGATTTTCAAAACGTGGATGGCTAATTTTATATATATATAATATACATAATACATATATATTTTATATATATTATATATATAATAAATATATATATATATTTTTTAATAAAACAATCCAACACAGATCAGCAGTCCACAATAGAAGCGGGTTATCCACAGAAGTTGTTGACTTGAGCCATTCACAGCTCATTATATTAATATAACTTTATTTTATATACCTCCATTTTTATACTTTTCTGCTGGATAGTTAAGATCAAGTTAAAGCAAGACCTATATAACAAGAAATGTAACTTTTGTATCAGATAAGGTAAGTCAGGTACCCTCAGTGCTTATCCTGTAACCCTGTATCACTCTTTGTAGGTCCCTTGTCAGTGTCAGCCTTGTAGATGAGTCACAGCCATTGCTTGACCAATTTCTTCTCTATGGAAGCCTGAGAAAAAGTTTTCTCTCTGTGTGACTATCCTTAGGCACACTATCAAACATCGATCACATTCCTCTGTGGCCCCATAATCTCCTTGATCAGAAAATTTGGGGCACTACTGAGTTACATAATGTTACAGTACAGGTTCTCCTGAGTATTCACTGACCTTGAAAGGCTAGGGCCAAAATGTTGGCTAACCTTACAGCCTTTCTTTTTCTCCAAGTTTTGATCTGCAAACTTAGGTTGTTAACCCTCCAGAAGAGAAGTTTATTATTACCCTGCAACATATGCAGTTCAGTTTACCCACACTATTAGTCTAAATATCAGACATCATAGGCATAACATGGAACATGTATTTTCCATCAAGTATTGAGATATTAAACTCTAAGTCTGCACAGATTATGAAGAAAAAAACTTTAAAAAATAGGAATGAACACTTACATATATTTACATAGATATTTAGAAAAGTAGTTTTTATTTTGATTAGGTTTAATTTATTAATTTTTTTCTTTTACCAATTGTATTTTATGTAAGGGCCAGGGAGATGGCTCAGTGGAATAAGCACTTTCCTGGCACGCACAAGGGCCTGAGTTCAATCCCTAGTTCTGCCTAAAAAGAAAAAAAAAATTGTATTTTATGTATAGTAAATACACAATCCATGATTTTTTTTTTTTTTTTGGCCAAACCGGGAATTGAATTCAGGTCCTTGCGCTTGCTAGGGGAGCACTTATTCCACTAAGCCATCTTCCCAGACTCTTTATATGAATTTTAGAATGGTTAATTTCTACAGAAAACATTCCTTGTATTATTATTGGTATTTCATTATTTTATTTATTTATTTATTTTGAAGTACTGGAGATTGAACTTGAGACTGCATGCTTGCCAGGCAGGTGTTTATGCCCCTGAGATATATCCCTGGCCCTGTATTTATTTGTTTGTTTGTTTATTTATTTATACCAGGGATCAAGTGCAGGACCTTTCACTCGCTAGCAGGTGCTTATGCTGCCGAGCTGTTTCTCTAACCTTGTTATCGCCTGCTAATTCAGAGAACTGACATCGTTGCCACCTCGACTCTCGCAGTCCATGGACTTTGATACATTCTCCAAGTATTTTTACTTTTCTTCACATTCTTTTAGCAATGTTTTTAGTTTTCATTGAATGCCTTATATGTATTTCATCTCTAAGTAATTATTATCATTGATCCTATTGTAAGTGGATTTAAATTTTTTCAGTGATGGGTGGGGAAAATACAGCTTATTCTATGTTGGCTTTGTGTGCTGCGATCCTGTTAAACTCCCTTATTGTTTCTAGAGGCTTTCTTTCTTTCTTTTTTTTTTTTTTTTTTTTTTTTTCCAGAACTGGGGTTTGAACTCAGGCCTTTGTGCTTGCCAGGAAAGCATTTATTCTACTGAGCCATCTCCCTGCCCCTCTAAGGGACTTTGTAATAGTTTGCTTATGATTTTTCTATGTTGTCTGCACATGACACAACTTTGTTTTTCTCCATGATAATTATACCCTCTATTTCTTTTTTCACCTGTTTGAAAATTAAAGTGTTGCATAACATGAAAATCAGAGCTGGGGATGTAGTTCAGTGGTAGTGTGTTTGCCTAACATGCATAAGGTCATGAGTTCAATCCCTAGTACCATCAGAAAATAAAAAATAAAAAATAACTTAGGAAGATTACAATAAGTAGGAAGAATTCCTGATGTTGGAGGACAATATTTAGCCATTCACCATTAAATATAATATTACCTGTAAGTTTTACACAGATTCTCTTTTTCTTTTTGAGTCTCCTTACACGGGCCCTGCTGCCTTCAATTCACTGCGCAGCCCAGGCTGGCCTCCGCTTGCAGTACGCCTCCTGCCTCTGCCTCCCAACTGCTGGCATTCTAGGTGTGCACCACCACCTTGGGCTATCTTCTTTTTGATGTTTTGAGAAAATTCCCTTCCTCCTTATTCTGAGCCATCTGAAAGTTCTTATTATGAGCTTTGGCTTTTGTTTTAGGGTTTGTTTGTTTGGGGTTTTTTTGGTGGAGGGGATGTACACACACACAGAAATACCTATTGGGCTCAAGTGTGGAATTGTTTATCCTTTTCTTCATGGGAATGGTTTTAATTTCAAATTCAAGTCTCTTTAATAGACATATGTTTCTCCAAATTTTTTTTTTTCTTTCTCTTCCTCTCCTCCTTGTCCTGGTAATTGAACCCAAGGCCTTGAACTGAGCTGTAATTCCAGCCTTTTTTAACCTGCTTATTTTGAGGCAGAGCCTCACTAAGGCAGTAAGTGCCCAGGCTGGGCTTACCCTGTGGTCCTCCTGCCTCAGCCTCCCACCCTGGTAAGGTTATAGGGCAAAGCCACCACATTTGGCTTCTATAGTTTCTTGGGTGACTTTTGATAATTTTTGTTTTTTCAGGATTACATGATCTACCTAAACTACCAAAAAAAATTTTTTTTAACTATCAATTATTTTCAACAAAGCTATTCAAAATTTTTCTCTATAATCACTTTTAATCTTTGCAGTGAAATTCCTTCTTCAATTTCTCATGTTGGTAATTCATGTATTTATTTTCTTTTCTGTGCTGTGGCTTCAGCCCAGGTTCTTGTGCCTGCTGGGCCAAGTCTACCTCTGAGCTGTATACCAAGCTCTATTTTTGTTTTGCTTTGCTTTTTTTTTTTTTTTTTTTTTTTTTTTTTGAGACAGTGTCTTACTACATTTCCCTCTCTTCCAGAAACTTGCAACCCTCCTGCCTCAGCCTACTGAGTTGCTTGGATTATAGGTGTATGTTGCCATGCCAATCTTATTTTCCATCTTTTTGCCTTGATTAGCCAACTAAGAGTCTAAGAGTTATGTGAAATTTAATGATTTTCCCCCAGATTAGAGACCCAGATTAAAATTTATTATTTCCAGGGGCCAGGGAGATATAGCTCAGTAGAATAAGCACTTGCCTTGGCAAGCACAAGGACCTGAGTTCAATCCCTGGTCCCACCAAAAAAAAAAAAAAAAAAAAAAAAAAATTATTTCCCTTTCTCTTTCCTCCTTTTTTTTTTTCTTTTTAATGTATTTGGCACAGGGTCTCACTACGCAGCTCAGACTCATGGTGATCCTCTTGCATTCAGCCTCCCCAGTGCTGGGATTACAGGCTAGTGCCACCAAACCCAGACCAGACTGTGGCTGGCTCAGCCTACCCTGGGGTGGGGCTGGCACAGCATGTGGTGCCAGGGATTTAGCTGCAGTACCTGTGCTTGCCTTAAACTTGCTAAGCAGGTGCTTTGGTCTACTGAGCTATCTTGCTGGCCCCCCTCTTTCCTCCTTTCCTTTTGTTTTTCTTGGGAGTTTTTGTTTTATTTTGTTTTGTCTTTCAGATTGGCTTTTAAACTCATTGTGTAGCCCAGACTAGGTCTGGAACTTCCTGCCTTATCCTCCCAGGTTGCTGGGTTTTCTTGATTTTATTTATTTATTTTCTTTTTTTTGTAGAATCAGGGATTAAACTCAGGTTCTTTCACTTGCCAGGCTAGCACTTATTCTATTGAGCTATCTCCCCAGCCCCAATTTGTTGATTTTTAAAAACTGTTCATGGGCTGGGGCTATAGTACAGCAGTATAAGCACCTGTCTGGAAGCACAGGTTCTGAGTTTAACCCCTAGTATCCAAATTGCCCCGCCCCACCTCGCCCTGCTGTACACTCTACAGCCTATCCTTGTTATCCCAACAGAGTGAGAGGCTGTGCTCCCTCATCCTGGGTACTGAGTTTCCCTGCCCTTGGCCAGGATCAGTACACCTGGGCAGGGCTGAGCACACCTGGGCAGGACCAGCACACCTGGGCAGGGCTGAGCACACCTGGGCAGGACCAGCACACCTGGGCAGGGCTGAGCACACCTGGGCAGGACCAGCACACCTGGGCAGGGCTGAGCACACCTGGGCAGGAGCAGCACACCAGGGCAGGGCCATCTGCAGTGAGCTCCATCCAGGTGCACTGGGGATGCTGGCTGGACCTGGTCCCCACACATCATTTACTTTCAGATAAGGACAGGGGATAACCCAGGAGAGGAACTCTGCAGTGCTCAGCCTGGATTACAACCCTGCTCCACACATCAGTAACTCACAAAGAAAACCTCTGCAAGGGGTGGATCTTGAACAACTTGGTCTCCTCCAATTCCTTCCTTTGCAGTAAGGACTGGTTTCTCAAGCTTGTTTCTGCTGATCCAAAACGAGATGCTGTCTGTTCAGCCTTTCCAGAGTTTGCCTCGGAACAGCCATCTATCCCTGGCCACAGGGCAGCTGGTGTCCGGTAGCCCAGGCTTGTCTTTAGCAATCTCTGGCTCCCCTCATTCTGACTTGTATTCAGGGACAACCACGTCTCTAGTTCCTGAGATTTCTCCTTGGTTCTGCTGTAGAAACTTACTCTTTACTCACCACTTCCCTGTGGGCTGAACGCTCACCTTTCCCTGGCCTGCTGTCAGTTTCCACCCTCGCTCCTCACACTGTTTGCACCTTACATCTTCCTGTTCACTACCCTATTGTTTTGTCTTGTGGCTTCATGCATTTCCCAAAAAGCAAGTAAACACTGAATATTTTCACATTTTGTATAAATTGGTGGACTTCAGTTTTTTAGAACTTTTTAGGTTTACAGCAAACCTCAGGAGAAAGGGGAGTTTTCATACACTGCCTCTCTGCTGTGTCCACTGTTGCTATGCTTTGTAGTGGGTGCAGTGGCACACAGCTCTAATCCAGCATCTCAGGGGGCTGTAAGCCCAGCACCCTGGGAGCCCAAGCCAAGAGCCCAAGTCTGAGCCAAGCCCAAGCACTAGTGAATCACAGTCCTAAGAGTTAAAAACAAAAAGGGCTGGAGTGAAGCTGAAGGTAAAGGCTCTGAGTTGAAGCTAAAACAAAAGCAATACATAAATCCTCCAGGGTTGACAGATTGTCCTTTCTGTGGGCACCCCTGTGACTCTGTTCCTTCTCACACCCGAAATTCCGGACATGATGCTCCTTTATTCCCTTCACACTTCTGCCTCCTACTCACTTTTTAATCCATTGCAGTTTAGCTTCGTATTAACATTTATCTTCCAAAGAAAGCAATGCCTCTCTGATTGCCAACTCTGAGTAACCCAAGCCCTTATTGCACTGAGCTTATTCACAGCACAGGATTGTTAATGATTTCTCCCTTCCTGAAGTAATGCCTTTTTTCTTGACATCCTGACTCAACATTGTTCCCACTGCTCTTGACAGTTTGCCTGGAACCACTCTGGAACAGTCACTTCCTAAGACCTTCTCAATGATCCTCAAGCAAAGATGTCCAAGCCCCACATGGACACTGAATGGGTTAGTCCCCATGACCACTGAAGTAGAGCAGAAGGCATAGCATGCATTTCCAAGATTAAGTTACAAAAGACACAGCTGGGGGTGATGATGCACAGATATGATCTTACCACTTGGGAGGCTGAGGCAGAAGGATCACTTGAAGTGTGAGACACACCTGCGATGTATAGTGAGTTCAAGGCCAGCCTGCACTGCACATCAAGACCCTGTCTCAAAAAGTCAACCAGCCAACCAAACAAACAAACAACTCACCCCCTAAAAACAAAGACACTGAATTTTTTCTTTCATATTTTCCATATCCTGGGCCGGCCAAATAGCTCAGCAGATTAAAGTGCCCGAAAAGTCAGGCGTGGTGGCGCATGCCTGTAATCTCAGCACAGGGGAGGCTGAGGCAGGAGGATTATTGCGAGTTCAAGACCAGCCTGAGATACAAAGTGAGCTTAAGGCCAGCCTGAATTGCATAGTGAGACCCTGTCTCAAAAAGACAAAAAAAAAAAAAAAAAAAAAAAAAAAGTGCCTGAAAGCAGGGTCAGGGACTAGGGGTTTGATCCCCAGGCCTGTAGTGCTGGTCCTGCCCCTGGAGTGCTCTGAGATGGCAATTGAGACTGGGCGTGGTGGCACACACCTGTAATTCCACCTCTTGGAGGCTGTAAACTGACGGATCACTATGAGTCTGATCTAGCAGTGAGACCCTGAACACCCTGTAGACCCTTCCCTAAAATACAAAAAAATAAAAACATATTCTCTATATACCTCCTTCCTTTCTCTTCATCTACTCCATGAGGCTTCTATGGAGCAGCTGTGTGTGTCCCCACCTGACCTCTGGCAGTAGGTGATTACTCAACTCACAATTGTTAGAAGAGTTTACAGGGACCGGTCTTCCTTACTTTCCCTCACCCATACATTTTCATCTGGGCATCTGAGACACCTTGCACTGCATTTTGAATGTATGTTTTCTAGGAGGATTTAGCTCAAATGTGCCTCTCAAGACCATTCACTTCAGTTCCCAAGCTGAGAGGGGCCGCGTGGGGCTCTCCAGATCCTCATTCCAGCTGGACCAGGCCAGGTGTGTGTGTAAGTGTGTGTGTAACTTCCTCCACCACACAGGCCTGGTGTGGGGCCCTAACCAGAACTCCCTGCACAGAGGCCGGAGGCAAGACCTGCCCAGCTAATCCAGGAGCAGAACATCTTGCCAGGGTGGCACAGAGGGTTTCCTTCCAAGGGCTGCAGCAGGAAGAAGTGGAGCACAGCAGCCAGGCCCAACGCACACCCATCTGGAGGAGTCTGAGCTTGGTAGAGGTGGTATCATTGGCTAAGGTGGTAACTGCAGCAAAGCTCTACAGCAAAGGTCAGAAGACAGTGCTGTACAAAATGCCAAAGAGAAGGGGCAAAATGCATTCTTAGGTCCCGAGCCCACTCAGATAAATGCAGGAGACACTAGCATAGAAGAAATTGGAAATCACCAGAAATAATTTCTGAAGTTAAAAAAAAAAAAAGATAATTATAATGAAAGAAATACTAAATGCTTCTAAAGAAGATATTGATAAAAAATAGAGAATAGAAAAATGATGAAATCCTTGAATGAGAAATACGGGAAAGAAATAGAATGCATGAAACAGATTCAAAGAGATATACAGGAAATTAAAACCTCAGTCACAAGCTGGCAAAACCGTTTGAATGAAGTGAAAATAGACTTCAGACCTTGAAGACGCAGGTGCAGATAGTGAAAAGATTTCTTTCTTTTTTTTTTTTTTGTCTTTCTGAGACAGGGTCTTCCTATGCAGTTCAGGCTGGCCTAAAGCTTACTTTGTAGCTCAGGCTGGTCTCGAACTCACAATACTACTGCCTCAGCC
>PVKA01050126.1:0-12890 GCA_004027165.1 Ctenomys sociabilis | reverse complement strand
GGGGAAGGGAAAGAGAAAAAGTAGCTCACATCACTCAAGGTGAGCCTGAGTCTCCAAAAAAAAAAAAAACAGATGGGGCTCTGACAACTGTGACATCATCCCTGCCTCCCCACTGGCCAATGATCACCTCCAGAGAAAGAACCAGAATTGTTTCTAAGTCTTCCCTGGAGACACGTATTTGCCAATCCTACAGACTACTGCTAAGACCCGATAGGCAGGCCTGTCATCTCCAGGCAAGAGCCCAAGGTGCTTTGTGTAACCAAGTTTGCTGTTGTTACTTGCAGCGTGCACCATGACTCCATTAGAAGTTTATCTGGCCTTCACAAAAAGAACTGTTTTCTATTTCTGAGATTACTTGTTCTTCAGTGTATCTTCTAGCTCACCGCACTATTTAGAATGTATTACATTCCCACGGATGATTCAGCTTCCCACAATGTACCTATCTCCTCTTAGCTCTTATCTCTATAGGTACCAAATTCTTTTCTTTTCATGGAATTTCAAATTATGACATTTCTAAGAAATATGTTTTCCTTCTGTCAAAGCCTATTAGAAAAGGCATGGTGGAGCACACCTGTGATCCCAGCACTCAGGAAGCCGAGCAGAACAGTCACGAGTTTAAGGACTGCCTGGGCTACATAGCAGGACCCTGCCTCAAAAATAAAACAAGAAAATGAAAATGAAAAACTTCCCCAAGGAAATACTCATGACTTCACCCCCAGCCTCCAAACTATACATCGCATACCTTTTAACAGGGAATAACATTTAGTACCAGGAACAGTGTGTCACATACCACAATCCTAACACTGCAGACTGGGCAATTAGAAAGATCCTGCCTCAAATTGAATGGAAAGGGCTGGAGTACAGCTCAATGCAAAGGCCCTGGAGAGAGAGAGAGACAGAGAGAGAGAGAGAGAGAGAGAGAGAGAGAGAGAGAGAGAGAGAGAGAGAGAGGAGAGAGAGGCAGGGTCTGCAAAAGACAACTTACAATACTTTCTCCTCTCTGCCAAACAATTAAATATTGAAAAGCAAGATATCTAAAACAACCATAAATCTGAGATTACTGGGGCATGCTGACCAAACTAGACGGCACTGAGATTCACGCGTGTTCCACAACTTGCCCAGCCTACTTCTGACAACCCAACTGACAGCGTGTCAGAAATGGATTCCCAAGATGCCTCCCAGCTGCTGCTGGGCAGTAAGCACAGGTAAATTCTCAAAGGTAACCAAAACTGTAGGACTCTGTGTGATATAAACGATACAACAGTAACAAAAGCTAGCATTTATTTATTCACCTGTGCCACAGTCTTTACAGATATCCCCACCCTCTCATTAATAAAATAGACACACACTGGGCATAGTGCTGTAACCCCTATGATCCCAACACTCTGGAGGCTGAGGCAGGAAGATCAAGGAGCTCAAGGTCAGCCTGTGCTGCAGAGTAAGGCTCTGTCTCCAAAAAACAAACAAAAAAATGATACTAGGCCTGTGAGATAGCTCAGCAGACTAAGCACCAGCTTGGCAAGCGCAGGTATGGGGTTCAATCCCCGGTATTACATGCTGTGCTGGCCCAGAACCTCAGGCGTGCAGGCTGACCACTGAAACTGGGCCTGGTGGCCCACGCCTGTATTCTCAGCACTGGAGAGGCTGAAAGCAGTAGGATCACTACAAGTCCAAGCTGTATAGTGAAACCTTGTATCAAATATATATATATTTTTTAATTTATCAGCAAGACTTACATGAACACAGGCATTTCAGGGTCCTGATGTACAACGGAAAAACCCTCTTGCTGGACAGCAGGTATCTAATCAATCATTCACCCTACAGGTTCTGTAGAGAATTTTACTCCAGGTTATATTATTGTATGAGCTTTGGAGCTACAAAGGAAGTCGATTAATCTAGTGGCCAAGCTACACTAAGGCTATATCCATGTCTACTCTCAGCTCTGCTCTGCCTGCTCTAAAAAGGAAGAATGCAGGGAGAAAACAAACATGTTTTGCCTATTGTTGCAGTTCACTGGCAACTTGTATCATAAATTAACCAGCAGAACTGGTTCGGCAACAAATGAGAAACCTCACATTCTAACTGAGGGTACTCACTGATTTCAAAAGCGATTCAAGAGCTTATGGCAGGTTGAAGCTCAAACAACTAAAACAACATCTACTTTTGGCCAGACCTATAATCCCAGCACTCCGGAGGCTGAGGAAGGAGGATCTTTGTGAATTCGAGACCAGCCTGGGCTACAAAGTGAGCTCAAGACCAGCCTGAGCTGCACAGTGAGACCCTGTCTCGAGAAGAGAAGAGAAGAGAAGAGAAGAGAAGAGAAGAGAAGAGAAGAGAAGAGAAGAGAAGAGAAGAGAAGAGAAGAAAACTTTCATGAAAACTCAGAAATAAACTGATAGCACATAGCTTGGTGAAAAAGAAAGTTCAAATTCTACATACTTTGACTAATTACTGTGAAGTGTCCAAGAGCTTAGAAATACTAAAAAAAGAAAAATATGCAACTGTCCTCAGAGAACATATTTAGGGGGAGACTGAAAGAATGGAAAGTGAAAATAATATGTGGAGAAGCTGTGTGTGTGTGTGTGTGTGTGTGTGTGTGTGAGAGAGAGAAAGAGAGACAGAAAGATAGGCAGAGAGACAGACAGACAGATGAAGAGAGAGATTTAGAGACAGATTGAGACAGAGAAAGATTTCTTATGACAAAAGTTAGAATTTTAAAAGCTGCTTAAATTCCTACAAGATTTTTTATCCGTCTCCCTGACCCCAGCTCAGGGACCACACATTTCCTCCTCTAATAAAGGGAGAACTGAAAACTGCAACATCTGTCCCACCTACCTTTCCAATTCACCTGAACCAGGACTCATTACATGAAGTCTTCATCCACCATGACACAAATGTTTCCATTTCACCAGAAATAAGAGAAAAGGGGCTGGGGATAGCTCAGGCATAGCACCTGCCTGGCAAGTGTGAGGTCCCGAGTTCAATGCCCAGTTAGAGATAGAGAGAGAGAGAGAGAGAGAGAGAGAGAGAGAGAGAGAGAGAGAGAGAACATAAAATCTTAACATTTAAGTAGCTCTAAAGGGAAAGGGACATCATTAGAACTTAACACAGAATGAGGCTACCTGGTGGCGGCTGGCAGGTGACAGAAGAAACAATGCTCTCTTCAGGGCATAAGGGCCAAAGACAGGCCGGCCTGTGAATGCAGACATTGGGGCGCAGGCCACCTCAGGCTCTGCATACTCATAAGCTGAAAACTAAACATAATAAGTGCTTTGAAGATCAAATCCACATTAATCAGGGGCACAGAGGCAAGCGTCTGTAATCCCAGCACTCAGAGGCTGAGGCAGGAGGATCCCTGCAACACCAGCCTGAATTACATAATGGGACCCAGGGTCAAAACAACAATTACAAAAATTGAAAGGATGAGGATGGCCCCAATCCATCCAAACCGGAGGATAAATATTTGCAGTGCCTAGAAGACTTCAGCCACCCACAGAGGTACAGGAAGCCTAAAACCCTTCGTCTACAAAGCCCCTTGATGTGCAGAGGTCCCCGTAAACACTGTGGTAACATAAACCTGGAGCCACACCTCAAATTAGGCCAAGGATGATAAGTAACACAAAGTCCACCTGATTTCTGCCAGACAACGGAAACTCTCTGGCTTCCGAGCTGTCACCATGGTCCCTCAATCAGAACTGCGTGAGGAAGGGTACAGCGCCTCCCCTATGGGCCAGCCCTATGGGCCAGCCCTATGGGCCAGCCCTCGTCTGCCGAATTCTCCTTCTCTGCTCATCGCAACAGGCCTCAGGCTCCTTGGAGCATAAGGAACACAGCACATTTATAGGCTGATGCGGCAACTCCAAACGCCCTGCACAGTTTTCAAACACAAGCCAACATTCTCCCCTTATGAGCTGTAGGTGCCACATTATTCTTGAAACTCATGTAGATTAGGAAAAAATATGAAACCTATAACAAAGGAACTGAAGACAGAAGACTGCCACCAAAAAAAAAAAAAAAAAAAGGAGACCTCGTACACATACGAGAGCCACATATTATTATCAATTTTTCTTCTTCAGTGAACTCGCAAATGAGCCACATCGTGCCAGGTGTGCTTGCGCACACCTATGACCCCAGCACTCAGGAGGCTGAGGCAGGAGGATCACAGTCAGTATGAGGGCAGCCTGGGCTACACAGTGAGTTTAAGGCCAGATAAATTACAGTGAGATCCTGCCTCAAGAAAAACGAAAGCCTGGTAGTTTCTGCCCCGGCCTGGGGCTCTGCTGCCCACGGCCACCAGCTGCTGAAGCTCTGGCAGCACCACACAGTATTTCTATACGTGGCTCAGAATGTTTTTATGAAGCAGCACTCAAAGCACACACCCAACCTGGCCTTGGGTGACAAGACCCAGACCAAACCCTCGAGGTGCATCAGGGCCCTCCACGACCCACCCAAATGTCTCTCCATCTTCTCTCCCACACCAGGCCTTGTATCTGTGCTCTTCAGCAGCCTCCACGCTGCTCGCCTCTGTTCTCCACCCACAGGAGCCCTCCTAGGAAAACTAGGGGCCCAGGCACCCACACTCAGCTCAGATACACCCAGAAAGAGCTCTGCCTTCCCCAAAGCTGCTCGCTTCCTGCCACGGCCTGTTGCCACAGCTGCCACAGCCACGCTCACCATCCCAAGCTCCCTATGGCAGTCAACAGCAAGGCCCTCTCTCCTGGGTAGGAAGAACCATGGACCACATCCACTGTTTCTCACTGTGCCTCAGTCCCATCCCCCCGCCTTTGGGCACCAAATGCAGTGACTCACATTTACTGCCTTACGGCTACCGCCTCACCCGTTACCTAAAATCTCGGGGACACCATAAACACTTCCTAAAGCTTGCGGCACGAGAGCTTGCCTTCCACTTACGTGAGTCGTCCCCGTACATGTAGCACTAGGTGACAATGCTGGAATTTGAATCAGAAGAAGGCTAACTTTACAAGCCACACGTCAACTACTTTATGATTCATTGGATGTTTCCACCAGTCACTTTAGGTTTCTGAGACAGAGTCTCACTCTGTAGTGCAGGCTAGCCTTGAACTCACTATATAGCCCAGGTTGGCCTTGAATTCACTATGTAGCCCAGGCTGAGATTGAACTTTCAGACATTCCCGCCTCTGCCTCCTGGAGTACTCATTTTACAGGTGTATAGTACAACAGCTGGCTTACAATTCATTTTTTTCTCTAACATGTAAGGAAGATGATGCCTGCTGAAGCCCCTATAAATTACATCATCCTGTCAGCTCTCAGAGCTCATGTGAGATCTCCTCCAGTTCAGGAACCCCAACAGACAGATCCACAGTGTCCCAGATTCACTACCTCTGCCCTCTCCTGTTCCATCTCCCACCTACCCACTTCCACTCAACCCCTCAGGAAAAAAAAAAAAAAAAAATCAGAAGAAAAACACTTTAGAAGACAGGGACAGGAAAAGAACCCAACCCTTCACGCAATGCAGTACACACCTGGACGGCGAATTTGCAAGTTACCAAGCACATGAAAGAACACGCTGGGTCATTTCAAAACACACTCGCCCTGCTTAGACCTGAACTCCATGGCTGTTGCTAAGAAAACAGGGCCAAATGCAAGCCAAGAGGATGAGTCACGGGAGAAAGGGGTGAGCAGCTCCCCAGTTCCTAACGTCACCACCACCAGGAGCTTGCAACTAAATCATCAGCTCGCCTTATAAACTCTCCCCAGTGTCTCTCCTGCCAGGCCAGAAAGAAATACAAGCAGTTCTGGATGAGACACTTTCATAAAATTAATCATTACCCAACAAAGCTGAACCTTCCTACAAACGAAGAATGGTACAAAGATTACAAAGGTAACATTCTTTCAAACAAAGATCTATTAACAGAGGGAAAATTCTTACTCCTCATCATCTGCTGAGTGACCATGAAGGATATTTTGACAGGAGTATGCTAGTAATCTGTTTTCATTGCCAATATAAACCTGCAAGTAATAAGAAATCTATGCTACAGGCTGGAGGTGTAGCTCAGCGGTAGAGCTCAGCCTACCATGCTCGTCACCCTTAAGACTGAATCCTAGTCATAAGTAACATGCATGCACAACTTCTCAATAAACAATTTATAATAGTTTTCCTGTTTTCCCCTTCTAAATTACTAACTCAATTTTTTTTCTTGTCTTTTTGAGACAGGGTTTTGCTACGAAGTAATGGCTGGTCCTGAACTCACTTTGTAGCCCGGGCTGGCCTCAAACTCATGGCAATGTTCCTGCCTCATCCTCCTGAGTGCTGGGATTACAGATTTTTTTTTTTTTTTTTTTTGTCTTTTTGAGACAGGGTCTCACTATGCCGTTTAGGCTGGCCTTAAGCTCACTTTGTAGCTCAGGCTGGTCTCGAACTCACAACAATCCTCCTGCCTCAGCCTCCCGAGTGCTGGGATTACAAGCATGCGCCACCACGCCCGGCTGGGATTACAGATGTTTAAATCTGTCTAGCTCAAATTGTTGAATTAAAAGTTCTAGCACACATAATCCTATCAAAGAATCCCACCCTTCACTGGTTATGATGTACAATAGAACAAACAGCTTAGAGACACTTGAGTTGTGGATTACTGGGGTTTTGAGGGGAGGGGACTTGAAGAATGATCTTGAGTAGCTTTACCTATTTTGCTAAAACTCATCCTTAAGACAAAATATTCCTCCCAATTAATTATCACTTTTAAGTGAAAAGTAGCTAATTCCAATAGTACGATCTCGCTTTTGTTATTACCAGGAATCAACTCAGGACCTTGCGCTAGCCAGGCAGGCACTTGTGTTGCTGAGCTACATGCCCACAGCCCTTTCTTTCTTCTTCTTCTTCTTTTTTTTGGACACAACAGGGGATTGAACTCAGGCCCTTCTGCTTGCCAGGGAAGTACTTACTCCACTGAGCCATCTCTCTGGCCCCTTTTTTTTTGAGCTCTTTCTTTTTTTTTTTAAAGACAGGGCTAATGTATCCTGGGCTGGGCTCAAACTCACAGCAATCCTCCTGCCTCAGTCTCCCAAGTGCTGGGATTCCAGGCATGCACCACTGCACCCAGCTTAACCCATCTTTTATATAAATGAGCTCTCAACAAATTTTATCTATAATCAATGTGATTCAGTTTAAAATTTGTATCTGGCACCATAATACCCCAGATAATTCAAAAGTCCATTTATAGGTGAAATGATATATGAAATTTGTTCCAGTGTAAAGCACTAGGCAAGGGGTATGGACAGGACCAGACTGCCAATGACTGACACTGAGTAATGTTCACACCAGAGTTCACTTGGCGATTACCTCTGAATATATTTAAAATGCACGATAAAATTTTTTAAATCCAATCTCTTTGTGCTCCAGCGGCAAACAGAATTTCATCACCTTGAATATGTTTTGCTCACACTGCAATTAACATTTATTAGCACTGACCAGCTCTACACCAATGCAGAGACTTCAGGGGCTGGGGGCCAATCTCAGAGACTCTAAGACAGTTGGCATCAAACAGCTCCAAAGGGCCAGGTGCACCACTTGTAAACTCCACAGTCCCAGCCCACAATGCAGCCGGTTCCTTCCTACCTTCAAGCCTCGGCATTCTCTTATGCTTTGAGACCAGATCTCACTATGTAGTGGATGGCCTTGGACTCTATGTAGCTCAGGCTGGCCTCGAATTCTCCATTTTCAGCCTTAGCCTCTCAAGTGTGATAGTGCAGGCTTGTGCAACCATGCCCTTGGCTCAAGTCTGAGTTTCACTGCCGGCCACCCAGAGACCTTCAGTAGCCCAGAAACCAGGAGGGCCACGGGCTACTCAACGTTTCCACACTCCACTATTCTCTTCTTTCCAGTCAGGGGCAGTCACTCAACCTCTGCTACCAGGTGCCGGCCAGACTCTAAAGGTTGGGCTGTGAATGACACAACTCTGCAGAAGTGAATTGAATGACACAACTCTGCAGAAGTGTGCGACCCAGTGCAGGGACAGACACGAGCAAGCGCACGGCACACAATGCAATGGGCAGCCTCAGTGTCCCTGAGACAAGGAAGTTGTGAAATGACAGCTCAAAGTAGGGAGAGCAGCTGTGATTTTGAATCTGGGGGTCAACAAGGGGGAGGGGGTGTCAAGGGAAAGAATAAGGAATTCCAAGAAGAGCACCGTTACGTCCCAAGCACGATACCTGTAACCCCAACACTCTGGGAAATTGAAGGAGGAGGCTCACAAGCTCCAGATCCTGTCTTAGAAAAAAATGCAATCAATAATTCAATAACTGAATAAATACAAGAAAGCCTGTTTGGCTGTCCATGGATGTATACAAGGCAGAGCAGCAGGTCACACCCAGGGTGAAGGAGTGGGAACTCAGCAGAGGCCTCTCTCGGCTTGTCACACCTGCACCACGCTCGGAGGGTCCCCAATGGGTGCAGACTGTGATCAGCTGAGTGAGTTTATTTCCTCCCTGCCTTCACCAATACATAAAGACCTGGAGGCACACAACACATTGTGGGTACTCAACATGGAGAAGCAAGGTCAGGGTCATCTACGTTAAGTATAAAATAAGCGCTCTACAGGAGCAAGAAGCAAGCCTGGCACAGTGCCTAGCGTACAATAAGAGCTTCTTTGAGGAAATGAATGATTTCATGAAATAACTGAAACCTACATTTAAAAATATGATAATAACAAAGGAATAAATGGCTTTTCATCTTCTGTATTCCTCAGTAAAATGGAACTTAACTCAATTTTTTAGACTTTCCATTAAACTCTCACTTCGGGCTACAGAGTGCACTCCCTAAAATATACCTCCCCCAACCCCACTCAGTTTTTAAATACAAGCGAAATCCTGCAACACCATGCGCGAGTTCAGGAGTACACAGAAACGCTAACAAACTCTGTAACAGGGTAAACTTACGCATACGATTCTTTAAAGCAATCTTAATGCACAAGGCTAGCGGACCCAAACTACTTTAATTTGTTCTTTCTCCAACTTAGAGACTCACTAAATAGCAGGTGGACAAAGGCGCATTAGACATTTCTGCCTCTCAAACACACCTAATGAATGCACCTGTTCTCCCGGCCCAGGGTGAGGGTCCTATGCTATTTATTTCAGGAAAAGCCTATGGAAATCTCAACTGTTTTACCAGAAAGAAAACTAGGGAATTGGCCACTCATAAACACACACACACAAAATTCCATCCCATAAAAACTGGGCACTGAGCCTCCCCTCGTGACACTTCCAGCGACTCGGGGGCAAGTGAGTGTCGACAGGCCAGGTGGGGTGAACTACTTTCCCCACCCCTAAAAGTGACCGAAGCCACCCTGGCCCCGAAGACCCAGTACCTGCAGCGCGGCCTCCAGCGCTGTGAAAACTTTTGGAGGCGCGGACCGCGCCGTTGCACGCCTCCCGGGGGGCTCTGATTTGCTTACAACCGCTCCGCGGCGTCCAGTCCGACGCTGTATTCCACCCGAGGAGGAAAAAAATAACAACTTTCGGAAAGCACGGGGTCTGTCGCCGGCCGGCCGCGCAGCCCCTCCTCCCGCGCGCGCTTTCTAGCCCGGGAAAAATACCCCGAGGAGAAGGTGGCTCAGCCAGCCCCAAAGGCAATTTCAGACAACAAAGACCCCCAGTGATCAAAAGGGAATCGCAGCGCCGGCCGCCGAGCACCGCCCCGCCCGCGCCCGCTGGCGGTCCCCGAGAGCCAGCCGGGTCCCCGCGCCCCCTTCCGAGCGCCCCGGCCGCGGGGTCCGACCCGGGGAGGCTCCGCTCCGCCCGCGCCCGCAATCTCTGCCCGGCGGCGCCGTTCAAAATCTTTCCCGCCCAGGCGTGACGCAAGGGTGGAAAACAATCGGGCGAGCGAGCGGGGCGCTGGGCCTGGGCCCCGCGGGCCGGGCCCCCCAAGCGCGCCCGACGAGCCTCTGTCCCGGCCGCACGAAGCCGCGCGCCGGAGCCCGGAGTGACACAAAGAAGCGGCGGAGCCCGCCGCCGCCCCGCCGCCCCGCCCGCGCACAAGTTTGCAGCGCGCGCGTTCCCTGCCCGCTCAGCGCTCCGCGGCCGCGCTCGGACCCCGGACTCGGACCCCGGACCCGGCCGGGCCGCTGCGCGCCGCGCCCGCCCCTCTGCCCGCTCCCGGCGCCCGGAGCCAGAGCCCCGCGCCGCGCTCACCGCGTCCGCCCGGCCGAAGGCGAGGCGAGGGCACGGGTCGGGCAGCCCAGGTCGGCGTCGTCCGCTCGGTGGCGCCGCCGGCTCGCTCCGTCCGGGGCTCGGGCGCAGCCGCCGCGCTCCGCTCCGCTCCACTCTTCGCGCTGCGGCGCAGACCACGCCCCGCCGGCCGGAGAGGGGCGCGCCCGAGAGCCGGGGCGGAGCCGCCCGCCGCAACTTTCTTCCCGGGCGCGGGCTCCCCCGCTGATCCCGGCGCGCCCGCGCCCGCAGGAGCCTGGGTGCGAATGCGCTACGGATCCGGACGGCGGCGTGAGGCCCTCGCGGGCCCTCGGCAGAACTGGACTTTTTGATGAAAACTCCGGACCAGTGTTTCTTACAGTGTCGCCCAGGGGCCCGGACGAAGGGTCCGCAGGGACGCCGTGCGCAGTGCTGTCCCTTCCCGCCTGGGGGCGCGGGCGTTGGAAGCTGTTGGGTCCTAAGACGCTACCTGGGTCGGGCGCAAAGTCCGCACGTGGTTCCTGGGGAGCCGACCTTCACCTGCTGAGCTGAACCCCAGCACCGTCGCTGGGCACCCAGGATGACGTCACCTGACTCCCACCCACTCCTTGCGCGATGCCCTTACAGTGTCATCGAGGGGCTGGGGCCCCACATTCAATCCATCAGCGTGGAGTAGACTCCCATGGGCCTAGGCCTCACAGTGTTCCTGAGCTACTTGCCCGGACCAGTTGTTTTACCTAGAGTCAAGGACTCAGTAAATTCTCCAGGTTGGGCCTCAAACTCTGTTTCTTGTCGTGCTCCCTAAGCGATACTGTATAGCAACTCTTTCCATAACATTTGCATGTATCAGGTCAAATCACGTACAGCCTTTTGAAGTCTATGAGAAGCCAGGCCCAGGCCTGGTAGCACAAGCCTGTACTCAAGCATCAAGGAGGCCGAAGCAGGAGGCTCACCAATAATAAAAACAAAGTCCGTGAGAACCCTGAGAGCACCAGGCATAATGACTTGACTCGTGCCTGTGATCCCATTGCTCTGTCTCAGGAGGATCCCTTTGTGTTCAAAGCTGGCCTGAACTACAGTGGCCAGACCCTGTCTCAAAAAAGTCCATGAAGGCTGTACAAAACTTTTATCAAAGAATACACCCTTTTATAAAGAGACTTGGTTATCTGCAGCTATGATCTCCACAGGAGCCCCAGAATGAATCCCCATGGATCCTGAGGGTCAGTGGTCCTTGCCTAGACGTGGATTCTGGGGTGATGGGGGGGGGGGGGTTGCTGGACAACTTAATGGAATGTGCCCACCGGAGTTTTCCCCAGTTTGGGAGGCTGAGGTGGAAGTATCGCAGATTTAGGTCCAGCCTCGACTAGGGAGAGTTCAAGGCCATCCTGAACTACACGGCGAGACCCTATTTAAAAAGGGTTTTTTAATCATCTATTATTACATTTTAAAAGCAATGCCTTTAAAGGATCTATCGGGTATTTATTTATTATTTATTTTTACCAGGGATGGAACTCAGGACCTTGCACTTGCCAGACCTATCATGATGTAACATCTTAAAAATAAAAACTCAGGGGCCAGCAAGATGGCTCAGCAAACTAAGCACCTGCTTTGGCAAGCACAGGGACCAGGGTTTGATTCCCGGCCCTGCATGTCTTACAGCTCCACTCCCGGAGCCCTCTGAGTCAGTGACCAAGTCTGGTCTTGGCAACACAAGCCTGTAATCACAGCGCTGGGGAAGCTGAAAACAAGAGGATCACTATGAGTCTGAGCTGTGCAGTGAGATCCTGTACCAAACATAAAAAAAAAAGTACAAAATAATCAAAATTCATATCTGCTGTGTGGCTACAGAATCTTGCCTAGATTGCTCAGTTAAATGTGCTCATGGCCTAAACTAAATGATGAGGAACAGAGACTTGGCAACTGAGTAAATATATATATATATATATATATATATATATATATATATATATATATATATATATATATAGTTTTTTAAAGAGAGTACAAAATAGTGTTAAAACAGAAAAATTACAAGTGATACAGAATTTCACTTAATAACATAGCTTGAATTTCACAATATTTATTGTAATACATAGTGTTATCTTCAAACTAGCTGTTCATATCACCAGATATGCAAACCATCCTGCTCACATACATTGTATATCTCTTTCCCCCATTCCAGTCCTTTTCCTCAACTCAGTAATTCCTTCCTTTTGAATGGAAGTTAACATATGTTAAAGGAAGACGGCCAGGAAGATGGCTCAGTGGAATAAGCACTTCCCTGGCAAGCACAAGGGCCTGAGTTCAATCCCCAGTTCTGCAAAAAAAAAAAGGAAGAAACAGTTGTAAATTGCGCCCACAATCTGGGGCGATTGTTTGAAAAATGTATACCTCAGGGACAATTTCAGAACTTTTTACCAAGACAATTCAGGTAAATTTTTGAAATATATCAAGAAGGATCTTGCTATGTAATACAGGCTGGCCTTGAACTCACTGTGTAGCCCAGGCTGGCCTCAAACTTGTGGCAATCCTCCTACGTCAGCCTCCTGAGAGTTGGGATTACAGGCATGCACCACCATACCTGGCATGTGAAATGCATGTTTTATTGTGTTGGTTCTTCACACACACACACACACACACACACACACACACACACAAAACTTGCAACCAACTTGACTTCCTTACATACTGAGGAGGTTATCCTACTCTGTAGGATCTCTCCTTGGGCC
>PVKA01050125.1:0-12875 GCA_004027165.1 Ctenomys sociabilis | reverse complement strand
TTTCCCCAAGCCATGACCATTTAATTCAAATCACACAACTTGAGATACACACCTAACATATAACCTTCTTATATTATTTAACTGCAAATAGTTTCTTTTCAGAGCATCAGTGCAATTCAGTTGGAATTACCTAAATAAACTTCTAATGCCATTCTTAAAGTATTATAAATAGACTATATTGAGAATAAACATTACTTTTTTGTAGGACTAATAATAAATGATGAAGTAGAATAGCTTCAGCAGATTTCCTAGCCCTAGACCCCTAAGTTAAGTTTATACTGACTTTAAATACTAGTGGCTTTATAGCAATGAGAGGTCTGTGTTGCTGAGTACTCACTTTTTTTTTTTTTTTTTTTTTTTTTGGTGGAACTGCAGATTGAACTCAGACCCTTGCCAGGGAAGCGCTTATTCTTGAGCCATCTCTCCAGCCCCTGAGTACCCACTCTTTAATGCAAAGACGTGTACTTTTTCAAACGGTTCTATCTCACTAACACTAAGCCCTTAGCAGACCCCTAATAAAAGACTAATTTGTAAAACTGGGCCATTTTAGTGTTTTTACAATTTAATAAATAGTTTTCTTTCTTTTTTTTTTTGGTGGTACCAGGGATCAAACTCAGGGCCTTGTGCTTGTTGCCAGGCATGCACTTAATTCCACTGAGCTATTTTCCCAGCCCCAATAAATAGTTTTCTTGATGAATGCAGTCATGAGAATTATTCAGCAATATTTAAGTTCTGGCTTTCCTGATTGGTCTATAGTCTTCAATAGGTACGAGAAGTTATTATATGAAACATCTATCAAACTAGTAATACTGCACTGATGCATCCATCATTTTTAGGATTGTTGGTTACCTGGGCATATTTACCCCAAATAACCTTACCTCCTTGTACTACAAGGCTCAACTCACTCACATTCACTTCAATCATTTTGTTCCTTTGGTAATAACACCCAAAGTTGTATACAGTGGCAATGAAGGTTTTTTTTTTTTCACACCAAGTACTGGCAGGCAAAAGGTGACTGTCAGTTCAGGATGTGTTACATGGGCCTTCTTAAAACATAAGCCCATTGGCCTAATGAATCTTTCACATTTAGGTGGTTTTCATGTAAAGCCATCTCCAACAAAGCAGATTTTAGTAACCATCTCCCATGGTAGCCTTCTTTTTTTCTCTTTCCAGTTTGAATGACTTTTAATACTTCTGTTTCTCCTTGGGCATGGACTTTGGGCAGAGGAACTTCCCATTTTCCTGCCTTTTCATTTTTGTTTAATCATGTTGGAAAGTACTTTACTTTCCTTTTTTTTTTTTTTTTTTTTTTTTGTGGAACCCGGGATTGAACACAGGCCCTTGCACTTGCACTTGCAGGAAAGTGCTTTTGCATGAGACTGTCCTTCTCTGTCCAGCAGGTAGCCAGGTAATGCTCCTTGTGGAGTCTTTTCATCATTCTTTCATTTGGTGTTTCTCTTTTCATGCATCTTAATAGTCTTCTTCATTTGTATTTTCTCCTGTTTGTGGTAGAACTTAGCCTTCAGGCCAGTCTTTTTTTTTTTTGCCTTTGAACATTCATGAGCATCTCTACTATCCTTCTTTCTCATGATAATCCAAGTGGTACCCATGATAATCCAACGTGGTACCCATGCTTATGGTGTAATTCAGTATATTTATCCTATAGCGTGATGACAGCTGCAGAGCCATTGCAGGTACCCTCAGGTGTGCAAAGAAAAGTCCTAACTTTGGGGTGTCCCAGATGCACGAACTGCCTGTGTTCAGCTTGAAACAGGAAATCTATATTTTGTTGTTAGGTAGAGAGTTCTGTAGCTGTCAGGTCTAGTTGGTTTATCACATATACCATTTACTTGTTTATCTTTTTTCTAATTGTTATATATATTATTCAAAGTAGCATGTTGAAATCCCCACTTAGAAAAATCTTTCAAGTATTAAGATGTTTCCTTTACTCTACTCTTGAATCTCATCTTTTGTTAGATGTTACCTTCAGTTAGGGTTAGTTCTTTTCAATTCCAGAATCTTTATTTGTTCCTCTTGTATAATTTCTGTATGTACTGATATTCTGTTTGATCCAATTTCATCATCATATCTTACTTTACTTTAATTATGGTTGTCTTTAACTTTGGCAACATGTTTATGATAGCCACTTTGAAATCTTTTTTCTGATAAACGCAATATCCAATCATTCTCACAAGGCAGTTTTGTTAGTCTATAGTGTGTGTGTGTGTGTGTGTGTGTGTAGTCACACTTTTCTATTTGCCTGCATGCTTCATAATCTTTTTTAATAGAAACTGGATATTTTAGATAGTACAGTGACTCTGGGGTCCTGGCTTCCTGCTGCCTGGGGTTGTATTTTAATTTTTGTTTGTTTGCTTATTTTTTTAGTATCTTGCTAAATAAGTGTCATTTCAAGCTCAGAGCTGTAACACTAAAAGCTGAGAGCTGCTGACATTTGATATTCCTAGCTGCCAACAGGAGAGCTATACTTTGCCAATTTGTGGTTTCTATGTGAATTAAGCAAAAGAACCCACAGCTATTGCTGAGAGTATTGATCAGGTTCTCTTCACCTCTTCTCTGTTGAATCCTATTTAATTTTCATGCCTACCTATTGATCTCCAGTATTCATTTGCTATTTTCTCTATTGCAGTGGTGGTGAGCCTATGGCATGATGCCACAGAGAGTTTGAAAGCTCTTAAGAGGTCGCCATCACTGCACTATTGTTTGATTATTGCCTTGGAACATAAATTGCTGTACAACTTAATCCAGCCAAGCTGTGACTCTTTGAAGGGACATTGTTGTATCTGAGGTGAATGTTTGATATTTGTTTTAATCCCAGAAGGGCTTCTTCTGACTTTCAGTTCTCTTATGCAAACTAAAAGACCTATAATTTAGCATTATTTTGACCCCCCCACCCTAATTGTTGTTGAACAATCTCTACTGTTTTTGAGAGCACCCTTCAGCTTGGACTTATGACTCTGTTGCTGAGCAAGTCAGTTCTTTTGGGACAAGATTGGAAGCTGTCTTTTTAGGAACCTACTTCTCTTTTGAGGAAAAAAAAAAAAGTCTCTGACCCAGTGCTCTGGAAGTGGGAATAGTGACAATAATAAGCTATCTTTGCTCTTCAAGGGAGGGGACAGCAGCTGGTGTGTGATTTTGGCTGGCTTCTGAGGTGGGTCTAGTGGGGCAAGGGCAATCTAGCTCTAGTGTTCTTAGTGTGCCTCTTCTGTTACAGAGTTGATATTCCACAGAGGTGGTAGGAGAAGGCAGCCCCCACTTCTCACTCATACTCTTCTGTGATGAACATGGGGTGAGTATGTGGTGGGACTAGCCTCACCACAAGGCAGCTGGTGGGAGACAGAAATGCTGAGTTCCTGCTTCTTTGGAGAAGAAAGGCCTCAGGCTAGGTCTTTCTGAAAGGAAAGGGGGCCACTGTTGGTTACTATGCTCTGTAGTGGGGTCTTGTAGAGCTGCAAAGAGGAAAGAATAGAGTATGTTTTCCCTCAAACACCATTGTATTATAGATGTCTGTTAACTCCACAAAACTATTTTGGGATATACCTTTTGATGAATAGAAGATGACTTGGAGGTTTCCTTTTCCAGTGGAAATAAAGAGTGAACCTCAGGAAGTACCACTCAAACATTTTATGTAGTCATTTATCACTTAACAGTGGGGATATGTTCTGAGCAAAGTGTCATTAGCTAATTTTGTTATGATGAACATCACAGAGTATACTTTCAGAAAGTAGGATACCTATTACTAATGATGCGAGTAATGTAGTATCACTAGTATGTGTGGTCTTCTGTTTACTGACATGTCATTATACAATGCATGAGTGTTCTTTCATAGAATCTTTTCTCCCAAATGTGAAAAGGAAAAAAAGTCTATACTACAGAGAAGACAGAAAACTAAAGAAGGAAACTTGGACAAAAGTAACTACATGTGGGCTAGTTTATTCTGAAAACTTTTCATTACATCTTTAAGTTAGTAGAAAAATTTTAAGATCTTTTCCAATTCTTAATAGGAAAAATATTTCCTACTTTTTCTTTTCTTCTTTTTCTTTCTTTCTTTTTTTATTTTTTTTTCGAGATCCCTTCAAAAAGTAGTAGAACTTTTTGAGGATTGCCTGATCAAATATAGTGGTTTGAGTATGACAAAGAAAGAACAGTAGCACTGTGTGAAAATTTAGGCTAGGTACACACATATATGATTAAGTTGTTACTTTACTCTGCTCTTAAATGACTAATCTTGAAGACATGGAAAATAAGGGACAGATGGGTAGTCTTCTTATGATCAAAAGAGGAGCATCACCTATTCATAAGAATATTTAGAGAAAAGTTGGTCCAGAGAATTAATACCAGAGCCTAGACAGTACTGTGAGGGCATTTTTCAATCTAAGTGAGGATGAAAACTTCTTTAAGAACAACTAAACCCAAGAGCAAAACTTCCTATCTTAGGTGGAAGGGAGAAATCTCCTATGAAATTATAGTTGTCATTGAAAATACATATTATTCTGGGGTTGAGCTGTGTTGGGCAACCAAGAAGAGCTATAGTTAATTTCTTGGTGATTAGAGAGTTCATGTGGTAGTTTTAAAAGCCTCATAATACTAGCAACAAGGATATCCTCTCCAGCAAAGAAATCAAGCATCTGAATTTCCAAATTTTGTAACTTTGTGATTTAGGGAACTGATTAATTTTATTACATGTGTGAAGACTATGCCTGCTACCAGGTATACTTGAGAAGCACACTTATGTTACCCTGTTTGCTGCTGCTGTTCCTGGTCCTTATGCTCAGTGTCATGTAGGTTCGTTTTGTTCAATTGGTCTTGCTCCTATCACTGTAGCCTTTCCTTCCTCCCCTCCTTTCTGTTTTTTAGTATTGGGGTTTGAACCAGGGCTTTGTGCATGCTAGACAAACACACTACCACTGAGGTATGATCCTCAGATCTAAACTTCTTTAGATTACTTTTGGGTACACAGCAAAATTGAACAGCAAGTATAGAAATTTTCCCTATACCTCCTGCTCCTGTGTCTATAACCTGTCCCTATAACACTCCCTACCAGAGTGTATTTATTAGAATGATGAGCCTATATATATTGACACATCATTAGCACCTAAAGTCCCCCTAAAGTTAACATTAGGGTTTACTCTTAGTGTTGTATACCTGTTATGGCTTGTGTCTAGTTGTCATCCTAAAACCTCATGTAAGTTATGGAGCAGACATGGCTGGAGGAGCAATGAGTGGCTCGAGGGGCACGGCCAGAGGACCAGGGCAGGCCTGAGGGGTGGAGCCATAGAGGTGTGAGCTGTTTAACTGGCTAGCCTTTTCTTTCTCAGAGAGGTGGAGAGGGTCATCCTGGACATGGCAGCACCCCAGCCTCTCCTCCAGTATCTTGAAACTTCCTATAACTGTGAGCTGAATATACCTTTGCTTCTCTCATTTTAAGTGTCGGGTATTTGTCCCAGCAACGAGAGAAGAGTAACTAAGACAATATTCTATGGATTTAGACAAATGGATAATGGCATGTATTCACCATTATAGATAATTTAAAATAGATTCCCTGTGCTAAAATTTCTGATTCCTGCCTGTTCTTTCTGGCACCCTGTAACCCCAGTGACATTTTTATTTTCATTTCATGTTGTTTAAGGAACTAGATTTATTATGGCTGTACTCTTTGGATGAGCTTTTGATCATCATACTCTTCAGAGAATTCTTATGTATATAGGGATTGCTTGCATAGTCCCCTTATTCCTTTCCTC
This sequence comes from Ctenomys sociabilis, assembly GCA_004027165.1. NCBI lineage: Eukaryota > Metazoa > Chordata > Mammalia > Rodentia > Ctenomyidae > Ctenomys > Ctenomys sociabilis. Next base: position 7,116 of record PVKA01050125.1, on the reverse strand, counting down.
CTTTTGCTTACCCAAATTCTGGCAAGTTGTTGATCATATGGTATATCAGTGATGTTCATTCTTTTCTTGAGATTTCTTTGATAGCCTAATTTGAGTTACTTCTCAAAAAATGATAAAATCTGACAGTATAGCCCCAAGAAATGGTTTTTTCCTTCCTTTCGGTACCAGGGATCAAACTTGGGACCTGTGCTTGCCATGCAAGCCCTTATGCCACTGCACTATATCCCCAGAAGAAATAGGGTTTTGTTGTAGACCTGTGAAGCTAAAAGAAAATTTAAAAGTGGTTTTTCTTTCTTTACATGTGATGGCCGCTTCTTCCAAAGTCAAATACAGAAATGATATAATCATTCTGGGTAGCTTTACCTAGAAGAGCTATATAACTATTTTTGTTAAGTTTATTTTTTATTTTAAAGAGAATAAAAAAGAACAGTAAAAATGATACAGAATTTCAAAGCAAAATGATAGGAAATGAACAGTGTTGTTATATTGCATATTATTATCTTCAAAATAGTTGCTCAGATTACCAGGTATAGGCATATAAAATTGTTCAAACAATGTAAGCACTAACTGTTCCCTTCACCAAACCAATAGAATACAGTTATCTTAGTTGTCTTATATACATATGTATGCCTATACGCATGCCTCAGAGAACTATATAACTTTTGAGGCCTTCAGTGCACATGCTCTCACTCCTTCCTTACTGTACACCTTGTTGAAATCTGTCCAGTTGTTAGTACCTATGGACTGATGGTTTTGGTAACTGAACAAGTGACCCAAATGAGTGGACAGGCTCTATTGGCTAGATTGGAGCCAATTAAATTCTCTTCCCTGAGAAAGGAAATTGAGATAGTGGATTAGAGGATGTGTCTTTGACATGAAATACCATTTAGAGTTGTGACAACATTTTGAATTACAGTATAAGTTATGTGTAGCCATGTGCAAATCAGGGGAAAGAAAACAACCGTGAGACAACATAGGAAGCTGATCTCCAGAGAAAAGCTATAGGGTGGAACAGACATGTGGAGACCGATGATGGGTGGTGGCAGGAACCTCTAGTTCCAGTTCCCATTTGATTTAGCTAAATCTTTTCTTGCATATCAGCCTTCAGAACTTTTCTTGCGGTCTTTGCATTATACACCCTTCCTCCATTTGATCTGAGCTACGGGAATGGGTTTCTGTTCCATCATCTAAGATAACATACCAGGAAATTCTAGAATCACAGAGCTCTATAACTTAAAATTATGAATGTTTGCATGTCTCATATTATGAGACATGTAAGATAGAATACCAAGATCTTATGATTAATGCAAATATATTTCAAGGTATCCTTCAGTATTTACTCACCACTATTCCATTTTTCTAGGCTAAAGAATGCCTATATTAAAAGAGGAACATCTATATTTTCTTCAGTTCTTTCATGTAACTTCAGGTGGAATACCAGACTAGGTGTCAGAAACATGGACTCTGTTTTTGCTGAAACTCTAACCAGATTGATGGTTCATAGGAGCTAATTCATTTCTCTTCACTGTGGAGCAAAAGAGACTCCATTTTAAAGGAGAGTCACTTAAGTTCACTTAAACTATAGATAAACTCACTCCCCCATCCTCTCTCCTATAGCTAACCATTATCCCACTTAGAGAGAACCAGGGTCATAAAATAGGAAAAATAGTTAAAACAACTTGAGGAATAGGGAAAAAAATTAAACCACCCTGCCCCACAACAGGCATAGTCAGTGTCTGAGAAATATGAATCTTGTGGCAATTGTGTGATAGTCTTATAAAACTTTTGAAAATAAGATAATGTGGTTACTATGGAAACCTGAAAAGTATATATCCTGGAGGTAAATTCCAAAGGGAGCCGACAGTTTGGGGGTCCTGACTTAAAGTCACGATGTTGGTCTTGAAATAACAAAAATCATTTTTGTTCCTGCAACTTTGCTTTCTCTCATGGGTACTTTCCTTACTGAGACTGCTGCAAAAGTACTGCACAGTCTCTGCTGTGAAGTGAAGGGCTTGGGCAGGACCACCAAATATAGCCTATAGAATATAATGTGAATAAAGTGAGTGAGGAAACCTGGCTACCTTCTAGACATAAGCTATAGGTGGAAAATAAATATACCTACCCCTCACTTAGTGACTTTAACTTATTCCTAAGACGTACCTCTGAGAAGCTAATATATGAAAAAGTATATCTGTGAACTTAATGGTGAAAGATATGATATATTCTGTTCCAAACTAGGACATAAAAAGTTTCCGCAAGTAGAAAAAAATACATCATTGAACAATGAAAACTTTTTTATATAAGCAGTAGACAGTAACTCAAATAAATCAGTCCAACTCCCCAAATGCTTTTGTTGCCCCAGTCAAAAAGAAAGGGAAAGCTTGGCAGGATAGATGAAAGATGATGGACAGTCAGATGATAGGCTTGAAACTTCTGTTCAATGTTAGAAGTGCTAGTAGTTTTTGGAAACTTTTGACAAGAGAAGAAACCCTGATGTGAATCTCTCCTGCACTATGAAAGAAGATTCTTTGGGTAGTGGTGGGGGCCCAAAAACAACCCAGGATGTTAGTCTGCTTACCTTTTGGTGGTTTGCAATTCATATATATCCTTGTAGGATGCCCTAATAGTCTTGTGAAGCTACCATTAAAAAAGTTGTCATAAACTTGATGGCTTAAAATAGCAAACTTGTCCTGTCACAGTTCTGGAGGGCAGAAGTCTAAAAGCTGGCAGGGCTATATTCCTTCTGTGAACTGGAAGAGAGTATCTATTCCTGTATCTTTCTACTTTGACTGCTGTCATAGCATTCATAGGCTGAGGCCACATCACTCTAACCTCTGCTTCTGTCTTCACATCTTCATCTTTAGGTGTCTGTTACCAAACTCTGCTCTCTCATAAGGATACATTTGATTATACTTGTGGTTCACCTTGATAATTCAAGATAATCTTCTGCTGTTTAGATCTTTAATTACCTTCTTTATAAGGTAATGCCACTTATTTGAGGTTTAAGGTAATCATAGGTTTCATGTGCAAACATAGAAGTGATAGTTTTTTTGGGGGGGAGTAGCCGGAAACTGTCCTGTGTACCAGCTACATTCTATTAGTCTGTATTGAGATGCTATGAAGAAATACCTGGAAAAAAAAAAACCCTGAGGCTGATACTTAATAAAAAAAAATGAAATTTAGCTTTGGAGGCCAAAAGTGTAAGAGTGAGCAGCTGCATTTGTTGAACATCTAATTTTGCATCATAATATGGCAGAAAGAGAGAAGAAAAACAACCACATGCAGGAGGGTTTAAACAAGTAGGGCAGCCTTAATTTGCAACAATTTACTCTTGAAAGAGCTCACTCACTTCTTGAAACCACAATAATCCTTTCCAGTGGCGGCACCCTTCCATGATCTAATTGCCATGTACTAGGCACCAGCTCTTAAAGATTCCACTACTTTAATACCACCACATTGAAGGCCAAGTGTGTAGCACATGAACCTCCACTGAGACAAACTATAACAGATGATTAGCAGTGCTGCTGGCTTCTGCCCACCTGATGTCAGTAACACACCCTTCCCAGAAGTGACTACCAAACATGTCTTCAAACATTGTCAAAGGTCACCCCTGCGCCAAGATTAATCCTGGTTGATGACTGGCTATAACCCGTTCAGCCCACTATTATTTCATCAGATCTGCTGGCTGGGAATTTAGGGTCTTTTGGCAAGAAGGAAGATAGAAAATGGATGCTGGAAATATGTACCACATATGCTGGAAATATGTCTATTACATTAGGAATCCCAAGAAATTTTAATGAGGACCAAAATTGTACTTAATCTAGCAAGATTACTAATTTTTGCTAGATCTTTGTTAGCATATTCTGACATTGTGGTGTTTTACATTAGACAACCAAATTAAATATTATGCATTTGCTTTTGTTTTCAATTTTGTGGGCCCCTGAATCCAGCATGGGATTTTTCCTGCTTTGCCCATGTTAAATCATCAATTGTTCTTTATCTGAGAATTTGTCCCTGCACCTCATTCTTTTTTTACCAGATGTCTGCCCAGAGTCCTTTGTGTTATATTCTCACTGCCCCTGTGGCCTTTGCCATAAGGTGTTAGCAAGCACATCATGCTATACATTTAGCACAGAAAGAGATACATGAGAAAATTGTGAGTGGATTTTTCTCAGGTATCCTTTTTTATGTGAAGTAATGGAAATAAAATATAGATGAATTTATTATTTTGAAGTTTTTATGATTTCCAAATTAACAATTGGAAATCTTGCTAGTAGCAGATGACAGTATTTGGAGGATACTTGTTATTTTTTTCCTTGACTGTACCTCATCAGGATGGTCCTCTCTGTCCTCATGTGAGTATACTGGCTATGGTGGAGATCCTGACCAACACTTAAGAGGGTACACAGACATGTCTGGGTAAACATCCACTGCTGCCTTTCTAGCATGACATAGTCATGGAAGAGGTTATACATACAGTGGTCCATGGAATGCCCCCAACAGACCAATAAAATTAAACAAAACTAAATGATAAACAGACTAGAGTTTATGTGAGTCATTCAAGTGAGTCTGTGTCAGGACTTTTGAACTTGACATGTAAGCCATGAAGGTCTCCACAAAGAACCTTCTGTTTGTGATGGTATTATTTATATTTTATACAGTTAATATTCAGCATAGCATAAACTAACAGTTCTACCTTTCATTACTTAAATCACCTTTTTAAAAATTATTTTCTTCTTAACTGTATTTCACTAGTAGATCATCTGACTCCCCCAGCTTAGATTTTTGGAACTTCTGTGATCATTTTAAGTTCCTGGAAGGCTATTGTAATCATCCAAATTATATAGATATAGATATAGATACAGATATAGATATAGATATATATCTTTCAAACTTATTAAAACCACTGCTTCTACCCTTAAGGTTTTTTTAAAATTTAATTTATTTTTTATTAATTTTTTTCCTTTTTTTAAAAATATGTTCTCTTTTTTTTAATGTCTATTTTTTTTCCCAGAACCAGGGATTGAACTTAGGCCCCTGCACTTTCTAGGGAAGCATTTGTTCCACAGAGCCATCTCCCTGGCCCAAGGATTTTTTTTTTTTTTTAATTTTGTACTTTGTATTTTTATTTTTAAAGAATACAAAATAGTGATAGAAGAAAACAGCATTAAACATGATAGAAGATTTCACTAAACAAAGTAATAGGAATCCAACAGTGGTTGCTGTATTACATGATGCTATGTGCAAATTAGTTTTTCAGATTACGAGATATAAATGTATGTTTTGTTTAAAAAAAAATAACTAAGAAGCTATAAGAAACTAAAGAGAGGAAAAACATCAGAGTAAAAACAAAAATTGTAAGCAATAAATATTTAAAGATTTAAGATTTCTGAATTTAGTTCAACTTATAATACCACATTTCCAAGAAAAATGAACCTTTTGCACAAGAAATTTGAATACAATCGTACCCAGATACACAAAAATGAAATTATCCAAAACTTATTTATTGTAAAGAAAAAAAAAGATTAAAGCATATACATAGAAAATATTAGCTATGGAAGAACAAAATTAAATAGCATCTTATTTCACATTAGAAAGAAAAAAGAAAGAACAAGTGTGTAAGAAACTAGACTGATTAAAGGACTGAAAGAAAAACAAAAATCTATCTTCTTTGAATTTTATACTTAGCAAACTACTTTTGAAAACTAAAAGTAAAATATTTTCTAGTTATAAGAACTTGAAGTATTTTAATACCTCCAGATGTGCAATATAGGAAATAATAAAGAGCATAATTCAAAAGGCAAGAGAAGTTGTAGTATGCTCCTGGATGAACAATAAAGAGCTCTCAAAATGATAGTTATGCAGAGCTATATAAAATATATTAGATGAACGTTATTTAAAAGGTCATTGAAAATTTCTATGACCAATCTTATGTCGGGCTAAACCCATATTTTTTTCATATATATATATGTGTGTATGTGTATATGTGTATAAAAGACAGGGAAGAAGTAATATAAAGTCAACAGAAAATGGAAATATACCTTTTAAAGCTTCTAATACTAGGAGAAGATATCATATGATGTCTTTTAGATAAATTATAATTCAAAGTTATAGTATAAATCTTAAAATAAAAATTAAGATTATGCAATATTCAGAAAATTAAATACTAATTAATTTAAAATTAAAAGTTTCAAAAAAATTGAACTAAGAAAAAGTTTTCATGATAGTAAAGAAGTACTAAGAATAAAACATAAGATAAATACTGGAATAACAAATAAATGACCAGCACTTCTAACAGTTCGGGGATAGAATATCGCACAAAGTTCTAGTGTGTCGTGGACATGCACAATGACCATGACACTTACTGGTGGCCAGATGTCACTTGTGGGACTGAGCTACAACTATTTCCTTGAGATCCACCCTGTACACCCATATGGAATCATGACCCAGAGGATGCAAGAGAAGTTCACTTGTAGAGTATGCTGATGGAAATATTTTGCTGCTGTACACAAAAGAATAACTGAAAGACTACTATTGTATATCTCATATTCTCCTGTGTTTGTTTGCCCTATTTGGTGAGTTCTTTTCATTTTCCTTGGGTTCATTTTGCTTCCTCTCTAGAACATCTTTTAGTAGTCTGTGTAGGCTTGGCTTTGTCATCATGAAATTCTTAAGTTGTTCTTTGTCACGGAAGTATTTTACTTCTCCATTATACTTGAAAGAGAGTTTTGCAGGGTATATCAGTCTGGGTTGCAATTTGTTTTCTTGCAAGACTTAAAGTACTTTACTCCATACTCTTCTTGCCCTGATGGTTTGCGAAGAGATATGTGCTGTTATTCTGATGGATTTTCCTTTAAATGTGATGTTTCTTTTCTTTAGTGGCTTTTATTTTATTTTTTATTTTATTTTATTTTTTTTAAATAAAGCCAAGATTTATTGGTTCTTCTAAATATCAACAGAATTGACAAACTGTTACATAGTCCAATGGAAGAAAGAAAGAGAGATGACACTGACAAAACCAGGAATGAAAGAGACACTACTACCCACTTAATGGAAAGAAAAACATTTATAAGGAAATACTGTGAACTTTGAATTAGTTGTATGACAACTAACTAG
>PVKA01050124.1:0-12867 GCA_004027165.1 Ctenomys sociabilis | reverse complement strand
ATATGCAATGTATTAATTATTGAATCTGTGATATAATTCAGCTACATAAATACCTGTAAATATAATATCATGTATGCACCTTGTACAATACCAAAACAGTATGAAAACAGTTTGCAATGTATTATTTCATCGACTCTGTATGGTTATGGTGTTTTGAAACTGTCTGATTGACATTTGTATTTCAATAAAATAAAAATAAATGGAAAAAAATAAAAAATAAAAAAATAAAAAAAATAAAAAAAAATAAAAAAAAAAAAAGAAATAATTTCCTATGTAGCTTTTTTTGCTCAAGGCACTTCAGGCTTTCCTTTCAAAACAAAGATTTGTGGATTTACACCTTTCAGTCTGCAAAAGGTAGGGTCTTCTTGATTACTGAGATGTGACAAAAACATCCTTTCTATTGTCTTGATGTATCTGACCTTTTTTTTTCTTTTCATAGGTTAATTTATTTATCTTTAATATGTTTATATTATTTTATCAAAAATTGTATTTTGGATGCTTCCATTATATGTTTCTTTTTTTTCTAGTTAATTGTAAATTGATTCATTTTTATATTAATTTTATTGAGAAAGAAGTAAAAATGAGATAGTTTCAAAACAGGTTAGTAGGGCAGTTACAATAATTAATACATTGCATATTGTTGTTTTTGTTGTAGTTACTCATAGTACAAGATGCAGACATATCTTGTCTAAACACTATTAGTGCAAAACTTTCTTCTCAATGAACTAAGAGAAAGTAGCTCTTAGTATATATGTGTGTGTGTGTGTGAGTGTGTATATAGTAACTCTAGAATGTAGCTATATATATATATATATATATATATATATATATATAACCAGTGGAGGCTTAGATCTCATAGTAATGTCCTGCATGAGTCTAGCTAAATACCTACAACCCAAAACATTGCCTCTCACAAGTCAAACTAGAGGCCTAGAGCTCACAACAATGTCCCATGCAGAGCCTTTTCACAGAACTGTGCTGGGAAGGCCCAAGGGGCAACAATGGTAGAAGCTAGAAAGTCTGTGCCAGCAAGATGAAGATATGCTAGCAGGCTGAGGAATCTGAACTGGAGCCAGGAAGCAATAATCAAAGTAAGAATCAGATTACTACAAATTACCATAGCTGTCCTCAGCAACAGAGGTCCCAAGCTCCTCCAACAATGTGGAAAGCTGAGTTCTCACCAGGAAAGCCAACACAACAAGCTTCTCCAGGAGACTTAGCAGTGCAACATCTTCCCCTCCAGAGCCAAGAAGCAATGCTTAAGGTGAGGACCAGAGTGCCCTCAAAGTGAACTGCAGCCATGTGCAGTGACAATGAGGTCCTGAACTCCTCCTCCAATGACATCAGTCAAATTCATCAAGAAAGCCAGCATGACAAGGTTTTCCGGAAAAACAGTCCAAGAAAACCAGCAGCTCCCTAACAGCTTCCCTACCAGCTCCAAAGGCCACCTTCTCCAGTTCTGCCTCTTATGCTTCTGACAACAACCATCAGGAGGGCCTCCCACAGCCAGCACCATGTTGCTTCAATCCATTGGTGTTACAAGTTGACCACCAGCTGTCAATCTACCACAGTAATTATGTTCTTTCATACCAACTGTGTAGGTGCCTCCTTTCTGGCAAAATGGAAATTTTAATTTTCTTTTAATTGTTTTTATTTTTTAAAGAGAGTATAAATAGTATTAAAACAGAAAAATTAAAAATGATACAGAATTTCACTTAAAAATAATATGAATTTCACAACAGTGTTTGTTGTAATGCATAGAGTTGTCTTTTAATTAGTTGTTTGTATTACCAGATATATGCATGCAAAAAGTAGAAGAAAATAGAAAAGAAAAAATATATAAGAAATTAAGAGAAAAAGGACCAAGTTGAAAAAAGAAGACAAAAGAAATTAAGCATTAACTGCTCCCCGCTGTAGACCAGCAGAAATCCACAGTACAGTTTTCTAAACCGTCCTGCTTACATACATAGATATCATTTTCTCCCACTCCCTCTTCAATCCTTCTCAACTCAGTAATTCCTTCCTTTTGAACAGGTTAATTTCATTTTCCCAATATACATTGTAAGCTTCAGGTTTTGTTTTCTCTTTCAGGTTCTCACACTAAGGAGACAATATAATGTTTGCACATGCATGTTTGATTTATTTCACTTAAGAGTATGATCTCTAGTTAAAATAGAATTTTTTTTTGGTTTTTGTTTTTGATTTTCACTCTAAACCTGCTGAAAATAGAAGCACCCATGTCACAGCCTTAATGTTGAGCTGCCTTGAAGTTGCCTTTAACAGATAAATCAGTCAACTGTCCTTAATGACAGCTTCATATAAATTGTCAGAACATGGAAAATGTGTAGACAAATTTTATTCTAGAGTATCACACACATGCTTCTAGTCCAACTATTAATGGAATCTTTGTTCCCAGCTGAAACATGGCCTTCCAATCAAAATCTCTCCAGCTTGATTTTACTGTCTGTATTTCTATCAACATTCTGATCTTCTGAGTTACAATTGGTATTTCCCATTAAACTCACCTTACAGAATTTTAGGGTTTCTGTCAAAACTTCTCTCACAAGCCAGTTTCAAAGGCTCTGAATTACATGGACAGATAATTGCAGCAATGATCCCATTCCTAATGCCAAAGTCACTTTCCTCATTGTTGGGATAAAATACTTGAACCCACAATTTTAAAAAGGGAGGCTTCTTTTGCTTCACACTTGTGGTCTGTATTCAGCTGACTCCAAGGTAGAAACACTATGATGGAAAAGCTAAGGCAGACAAATGTTCATGTCATAGAAGGAAACAAAGAGAAAAAGTAGGAAAATATACACATCCAGATCATGTCCCAGTGACCTTATTTTATAAGCCCCAGCACCCAATAGCAAGTCAGTGACAAACTCATCAATATACTAATCCAGGGATGAGTAAAGGCCCACACATGACCCAATCAGTTTTCAAACACATAAGGCTTTTGAAGGATATGTAAGGTATGAGTCATAAAAGTTTGTTTTTTAGACTGTTAAAAGATTTTTCTTTAAATGTTTATCTCAATTTTAGTCTGATACTTCATAACTTCAAAAGAACTTATTAAGGGATATAATTGCACAAGTAGGTTTTTATTCCAAATGCATGGTAAGTAAATGATAAACTAAAACAGCAAAAATTCTAAACATCCATAACTGAGGACCAGGCCCTAAAGCAGTGTTGATACTATGAAGGTACTGATATCCCAAGAGAATGGTGTAGCCATATAGGCAACATTTGGTGGTACAACAAAATATTAGATGTGGTTGGTGTCTCAACTAAAATAACAGCTAAGATTAGAAAGAATTAAGTAGATTGGAGTTATAAGAAATGCCAGAGGGCCGAGGAGATAGATCAGTAGAATAAGCACTTACCTGGCAAGCTCAGGGTCCTTAGTTCAATCCCCAGTATTGAAAAAAAAAAGCCGGAAATGTTTACAATAATAATTTTGAGTTTAAACTTGGTCAAGTTAGCAGCTAGTTCAATGGATGAATGCTTGCCATGCAGCTGTGGAGCTCTCAGTTAAGCTCCCAGACCTTGAAAAGAAGTAGAGAAAGAAGAGAAAGAGGAGAAAGGGAAGAACACCAAACTCAGACATGATACCCAAATTAAGTGCTAACTATTAAAGTATTAAAAACTGCTACTTCCCACCAAACTATCTTTTAGCATTTAGTATATTTATCATTTGCCACTTGTAAATTATCTTTATGAATACTTTCAATATGTTACTATAACACATACCTAAGAGAAAGGTATTATTCCTCTATTTTGCACAATTCAGAAACCTAACCAAATCCTTAAGCATAATTTTATTTTACTCAAAATCCTATTTTCTTCCACGAAAATGTAGTAATTTTATACTTACAAATTCAATGCAACAAGAATTCATATAACATAAATTCGATATAACAGAAATTTGATGTAAAATAAATCTGACTAGAAGAGTATCTATTTGCTTATGCAACAGATTTCAATAGTTATTAAGGAGTATCAGTTGTCCCTAGTAGTACACTCAACAAATTTGAATTCAAGAAAATCATACTCAATGATATATAAATTTTAACTGGAAATAAAATGATGTGCTGACATTAACGGGAAGCAAAATGTCTCAGTACATAACAATAAAAAATAAATTTAACAGAAATCATTGTTGAAAATATTAAATTATAAAAGCACTGAACTTATTAAAGTTGAAAGGAATATCAGTAGATAACTGATCACTATTTTAAAACTGTTCCAAGAAGATACTACAGTCCTCAGTTTTATTTTCTTTGTGTATAATATTATGTAGAAAACAATTTCTCAAGTCATGCAGTAATATTCATACTGTACTTTCTCCACTTAAATGTGTTCATAAATATTAATCAATTCCCACAACAACAATGCAAGATAGCTAAGAATTATCCATAATTGACAAATTGAGAGCTTAAAATGATGTTTGGCTATGATGCCAAGGACTGCTCAGGGAATTAACAAGAAATCTGATGCCCAAATCTAAAACCCTGGCTCCAAGCTGCTGTGCAATGAAGGAAGCTGTCAGGGACTGTATATGTCCTGACTTCTGTGCTCCAAGAGCACTTGCTGCACACTACTCCTGCAAGGTGCAGAACTGCTGCAGATGTTTCTTCTATCTGAGCTCATACTGTTTCATAGTGTTAATATTTCACTTCTTAGGAAAAAGTGAAAAACTTTTCAAATCCACAATTTATAAATCTGGTTTGTGAAATCTTCCCACATTTGACTAAGTCTACTTACAGCTTCAGAAATAACGACATTTTATTCTGGAAAGCTAAAACCAGGAATATGGGCTGGACACACATGAACTCTTTGTTCACATGCTTGAGGTTTGGTTGTGGCATGCTGGTATCAAACTGTTTACCAGGGACTGAGGGTCTCCTGGTCCATTGGACTTTCAGTGTTAAAGCTGGGGAGATCCCATGCATACCCAAATGTTTAGTCACTTGTCTTTTGGGTAGTGAAATATGCCTGTGCTTTGTAATTTTATGTGATTGATAAGATGAACTTATTTCTATGATGAATTTGTTTCTACAAAGAGTTGTACATGCATCAAATTTAAATTTGAGCTAAAGTATATGATGTATTTTTAAACTATTTCAGTGAATTATGGTCAAATTTTCATAGAGAAACTTCACGTACAACATACAAGCTGTCTTACAATCAGACTTCATCATACGATACTCCATATGTTCTGGGTCCTTTAATTTAGCTAGCCACAGATTGAAAACAGTAAAAGACAAGTATATGTATACTTTTCATGTACATATTTAAATCCTATCATTACTCCCTAAATAATATACCAACTGTGTGCATAGCATTTATATTGTATTAAGTACTTCAGGTAATCTATAATATACAGCAAGATACACATAATGTTATATAAGAATATACCATTTTTCTAAAGCTAGGGACTTGAGTATTTGCAGAAATTGACAACCATGCCAGTATACTGGAGCTAATATTCCACAGATCACAGAGAACCAAATATTTAAAAATCCATACTACAAATTTGTTTTGAGATTGTTTCCTTGTGCAAAAGAATGGAGAGGTTCAACTTGTCTTGTTCCACCGCAAGGCTTCTTCCCAACTGTAGTCTTCAGGTATTATACTTCAGAACTGTCCACTAAAACACAGAAAACTTGCCAATATTCTTTAGGGCTACACCAGAACACAAAAGAATCTCAGTGACCTCAGTTGGATCAGCACAAAGCCTCTCCCTGAGATCCCCGCCTTGGTTACAATCTTGGGAGACCAGGTACCCACACCACCTGCTCTGAGACCTTCCCATTACCCTTTCTCTGTGATTGCTCTGAAAGAAAGGAAGGAGAGATTAGACTAAAACCCTCAGCTTCCTCCCAAGTCCCTCTCATTTTATTTTGCCATCTGTTCATTGAATACTTGTCCCCTTTTGAGAGAGAAATCTGCTTTTATATCATCATTCACTCATTTCCCCACTGTGAAACATGGAGTCTGCTAGATCCTCCAAACTGGGCTTTTCTATGACGACTCGCTATCAGGTATATCAAGCAAGTATTTTCCCTTTAAGATGATAATAACAGTATCTATGCTATATGAACCATTGTGAAGATTGAGTGTCTTACTTTTTTAGCTTAAAGTTAGACCTCAAAATATTAATTAATAATATCTTATTTTGATATATATCATTCAAATGCAAGCATTGGAGCTATAAAATAAAACTACTAAGAAGAATCCTTTTCTCTCAGATTCTGTTTCTTTTATTTGGAATACATTGTTTTTAGGCGTGGTGGGATCCCCAGGATTAAACTCAGGACCTTGTGCTTGCCAAGAAGGTGTTTATGCCACTGAGCTGTCTCCCTAGACCTTTCTTTTTAAAATGTTTCTTGCAAAGACTCAAAAGTTCATCTTGAAATTCTGCAGGGTTCTTTTGTATTCTCCTTTCCCTGGTGTCTGGGTCACTTTGTTCATCACAGATACAAGGCAGAAGGGTACAGATAGAGGAAAGCTACTCACACCATGGTGGCCAGGAAGCAGAGAGGAAAAGGAGGTGCCAACACAGAAATATGCCTTTGCAGGTCACATCCCAAGTGAACCATCTCTAATCAGGCCCCCCTGCTGCTAAGGGCAAGTCAGCTGCAACACCGCCATAACCCAGTCCCCTTCCAATATGCCTCTTCAGAGCTCATGGAGCTCTTGGGGTCAGCTAGATAAAAGCATGGAAACTTAGATGTCAGTTTCGTGTTCTGCTTTGAACAATGAGAGTAGCACCCCTTATCCCAAATTAAGACATACAGAAAACAATTCTAGAGTAAGATTAGTGGCTTTTGCTGGCTCTATAATCATGGCAAGTACCTTCAATTGTGAGTCTCAGACTCCTTTTCTGTGGCATAGGGAAAATCATAATCCCTATAATTACAGGTTAAGTAAATCAACCAACAAATATTTGGAAAAGAAATGAGCACTAAGATGAAAATTATTTATTGAGTATTATGTGCTAATAATCACATTTCATGCTGATGATAAGATGTGGACCATATAGGCAAAGTTCATGTGTTGATATAGAAGATTAATAGCCTGTTAAAAAGGACAGAGGTTAAAGTAATTACGATAAACAAAGTTAGTAGATTCAATAGAGGTAAAAGCTACAAAGGACATCCAAGTCTTATTTTGATAGCTGGGTACTTTCCATGGAGATGACAATTAAGATGAGACGTGTAGGACAATAGAATGAACTGGAGTAGAGGGAACCCTGTGTGGAAAATAATGACATATGAAGTAGTCCATCACTTTGTAGCTGCTTAAAAAGGCCACCCTGGAAGGACTGAATAAAAAAGTATGACAGAAGTGATGACTGAAAATATATGAACCAAATCTATAAAGCCCTACATTCTGGAATGTGAAAACTTAGTAAGACAATAAGAATAAAATTTTGGGCTATAATAATGTTCATTTAGGGGCCAGGGAGATAACTCAGTAGACTAAACACTTTCCTGGCAAGCATAAGGTCCTGAGTTCAATCCAGGTACCAAAAAAATAAAAATAATATAAATAATAAAAAGAATGTTCACTTAGCAATAATTCCTTGATATTCTTTGGTATTGATTCCATTTTGCAAATTCCTTCTATAGTGTAGCTTCTCACCTTTTCATAACTTTCTTATTGTTATTCTTTAGTAATTTTTGATAAAATATTTTTTAAAACTACAATCTAATTTTCAAAACTAAAGAGCCAAAGTATTAAATAAATCAGTTTTGGCTTGGGACACCATAAACATATCCATGCAAACAAAAATCAAATTTTTGGGCTGGAAGCATAATGGGAAAAAAAAATAAGCTAAAGGTTTGAGGAATGGGAATTTCGAAATAGCTGGTTAACTGAGCCCTAATAAAGGCTGTTGAGTATCAAATTTTTTCTTTAAAAATTAAAACATTCCAAACATAGCTGTAGAATTTTTTCATTAGCAAAATTTTGTCCTTTGATAATTAGAAATACTGTTCACCAGATTTGTGAAAAATATCTGCAAATTGCTTAAAACATTAATGTCACACATTGGATGACATATTTTCTTATAATTTTTCTCTGAATAAACATGGGATATATAATAGCAAAAGCACTGAAATATGCCATGAAGAAAATTGACCCTTACGAATAATTCAGAAATTGTTTTGGCAGTACTAGGGATTGAACTTAGGACCTTGAACTTGCCAGACAAGCATTTAGTCTACTGAGCTATATCCCTGGCCCAGGAACAGGCAAAACTGATCTAGTGCAAGTACTGATTCTAAACCCCTGTGACCCATCTGTCTTTCAAGCTATACACACATACTGATATCCTCTGTAAGGGCAAATAACATCTTTTTTTCAACATCATTCTTTGTATAAGTGGTACTTTGAAATCTGTATGTCAGCAAGACCTATGCTTTGTTTTCTCTAATTTCCTTATGCTACCTAAGACTATGTCAATTTTTTTCAACTCTCTGAACTTTTATCCACCACTTGGCATTTTCTGTGACAGTTGACACTTCTGTGTTACTCTTCACTGTTGTCACTGACACTAATTCACTTCTTGGTCAGATCCTGGTCATTCTGGATTTCCCATCTCCCTTTCCTTGAGTGATTAATAGTTAGGTCTTCAAAAAGTATAACTCATTAGCATTTCTAATCAGGTTTTAGGTTTCTTGTGAATTTCAGACCCACTCTGTAACAATATTCTCTTACAGAATGCTACTCAGAAATATTATCCTCAAAAAGACAATGGTTTCTTTGGGATTTTGTTAACAGCTATATTAAAAGACCTTGATAAAGACATGCTGTTATGGCTCAAGAAGTTATGGGGTGGACTTCTAGACTTTGTGATTAATTCATGATCCACTGGGATTATGGGTGTGAATGCTGTTGGGATTATGGGCGTAAGTGCTACTGGGATTATGTATGTGAGTACTACATCCAGCCTGGAGCAGATAGCCTGAATGCAACATACAGGTGACATACTTGCTCCCTGTTGCCATTGTTGTACTACTCCCTTTTGCTCTTGCATTTTGTTCTTTGCTGCCACCATGAATGGTTGCTCTCTGCCATGTGCCACTCTGCCTTGGAGCCAGCCTAGTATGAACTGAAACCTCCATTAACTGTGAGATAAATAAACCTTTCCTTTATTTTGGGTGTCAGGTATTTGTCTCAGCAATGACAGATGTGGAAACAAGACAGATGTGGAACTCTATAAAGAATGAATATACTGTCAACTCCCACCATTACAAATACTGGATCTACACAGTTACTGTAAAAATTATTTGGTGCAAGGCATGTATGTAATGATAATTTTATGGAATCCGAGTTTTAGTCCTTTGAGACTGAAGACATGAGCTTTCATGTATCACTGTAATGTGAGGTCTTTAATTTTTCAGGAAGATACCAAAAAAGGGAATAGCTAGGAGGAATGAAATCTTTTAGTTTTTTTAGGAATATCCATATTGATTTCCTTATTGGTTATACCAGTTTAGACTTCTACCAATAATATGAAAGATTCCTCCCCAGACTCCTTCCAGCCTCACAAGCATTTGTTATTGTTTGACTGCTAAAAGATGGCAGTTCTTTCTGGAATATGTTGAATTCACAGTGTTTTCTATGGAAAAGAGGTTAAAAAAATTGTGTTTCTCTAATTCGCAATGATTTGAACTTTTTTTAATGTATTGATTGGGCATTTATATTTCTTCTCTGGGAGTATCTATTCAATTCAATTGCCTGTTTTGTCTTGGGTCATTTACTTGGGAGGGGTCTAAATATTTTCTAATTTATTTAATATATTCTAAATAACAGTATTCTGTCCAGGAAATAGCTGGCAAGATTTCTTCTCATTTTATAGGTTGTCTCTTGACTCTGTTGGTTGTTTCTTTTACTGTGCAGATCATTTGATATGCTATACTCATTTCATGTTTGATGCTATACTCTTCAGAGAATCCATGCCTATGCCTCTGTCTTCAAGAGCTTTATCTGTTCTGTCTTTCAGCAAATTAAGTGATTAGATCTTTGATCCAGCAGCTAAATTTTAGGAGTGGCCTGTAAATCCATCAACAAAAGAATGGATAAACAAAATGTGGTAATTATGCACAATGAAATATCTCTCTGTCACAATTGAGAAAAATTTGAGTTATTTATAGAAGAGTATCTCGAGAATATAAAGTTCAGAGAAATAATTCAGACACACTTTTTTCTCTTATATTGCATGGATTCTCTTACATGAGAAACCCAAACTACAAGGAAAGAGCAAAATAAAACACAGATAACAGGATATAGGGAGACATCGTTTTTCAAATAGAGGACCAACAAATGCAGGGAAGAGAGAGGAAAGAGATGACAAAAAGAACTGATAGGGTTATGCACATATTCCAACTCCACATAAATTATGTACTGCAAATACCCAGTAATGAAAAATAAAAATCTAAAATAAATTAAAATAATTTGTATGGCATATGAAGTTTGAAAACTTAAAACATAATAAGTTAACTATTTGTATGTCTATTACCTTTACCATAAAATATATATTTAAGAATTAAACTATAAACCTACAAGTCTGATGTTATCAAGAAAACTGCCACCTAAGATCTAGAATTCTTTTGCACAAATCATAGGAATAGAAATTCTTTAAAGGGTGATAAGTAGTGTGAAGGGGACACAGAAAAAGTACATTATTATGTCAAATAATCCCACAGAAGGTTTTCTTTTTCTTTTTTTTTCATATTTTAGGGAGAGGTCTACAGGGTATTCAGGGTCTCACTGCTAGATTTGAGTTCAGGGACTCATAGTGATCCACCTGTTTACAGCCTCCCAAAAGCTGGGATTACAGGTGCACACCACCATGCCCAGTCTTAACTGCCATCTCAGCACGCCCTGGGGACAGGGCTGGCATGGCAGGCAAGCCTGGGGATCAAACCCCCAGGCCCTGTGCCTGCTTGCAGGCACTTTAATCCACTGAGGTATTAGACCAGTCCCCACAGAAGGTTTTCTTAAACAAAAACATAAACAGAATAGATAGGTACATGGAAAATAACAGGAAGAATGACAAGCCACTACAAAGGTAAGAAGCAGGACTTGCACAATGTATTAGAGGAACAGAAAGAGACTGGCTTGACTCTAAGAAGCAGAGTGAGGAGAGAAAAATAAGCGAATCAACAGTCTGCAGTAAAAGCCTTGCAGCCCAATATGATAGCTGAGTTCTGATTCTGAATAAGGCAGGAACCAATGTAGAGTACAAACAGAAAAAAAAAAAGTTTTATACTTAAGAGATCACTCTGTGTTTCAGGTACAGAACACAAGGGTCAGAAGGAGGGAAATGGGTAAAAGCAGAAGAGCAAACTAGGAGGATATTGCAATACTGGGTTTCAGCTGGTCATGGTGGTGACTTGGACATAGGTGTCACAGCAAATGTGTTCAGTAATGGTTACATTCTGGGTACTTCCAGTGGAGCTCGGCATTTGATAACGCATTATCTGTGAAATGCAAGAGCATGAAAGTAGTCAACAACAATGCCAAACACTTTCCTGAGACACTAGAAATACAGAACTTCTATTAATGGCACAGAAATACGATAAACATATGAAATTTTAGAGGAAAGATTAAGAGATCACTTTTACAGAGGTTAAAAATGTCTATTAAGTCTCCAAATGGACATCCAAGAAGACACTGGATCTATAACCATGAATTTTAAAGGATAGGTCAAGGTTAGACACATAAATACACTTTTGCAAATACTGATATATTCTAAACCATCAGGTCAAATGTAGGAAAGAGAAAACAGCAGGCAGAAGGAAGGGACAGAAAAGGTCCAAGAAGGTTATACTGGTAACCTGAGACTTATGATAGAGTGTTGGAGGAAAGGTTCATCTTCGTGTGCTTAGCAGAAAAAGGAAGAGTGGAATTTACAGACAGTGTGATAGACAACTATTTTAGTTTTCATAAGAGAGCAGAAAAACAAGTTAGTGCTTCAAAAAAAACTTGTTTTAAGATGAGAAAAATAATAGCTTGTTTTATGATGGGTGAGAACTATTTAATATAAGTGAAATATGCTACTAGATGAAAAGGGAAAATGATATGTTGAAGAAGATACATTGAGTGCCTAAATTTGGGTGTTAGCAACAGACATAAATGAAGACAATCTAAAATGGGGATTCTCCAATTTCAATGTTCATCAGAATCCCAAGAGATTGAGTTAAAATGCATACTGCAGGATCCCACATCTAGCATTCCTGATTCAATACTTCTCAAGTGAGACCCAAGAATTTCTTTTTCTAACAAGTTCTCAAGTACAGTTGCTATCTGAGAACCAATATAAGAATCACTGTCCATGGTAACAGGAGACAACATGTAGTACCAAAGTGTGAAAGTGAATGAGGAGGTTACTGTGGCTGGTAAAAGCCTGTGGAAGGATAATTATTAGTTTTGTTATTTGTTTTATCTATTAATGTACTATTTTTCCACAAAAAATATAAGGCTGTTTAATATCTGAGAGTAAAGGTGAGGGAGGGACAGCAGCAGTTTGATGAGCATAAAACTAAAATAATTATCTTGGGTGGCAATAAACTAAATGCATGAGGGCAATAATGTACAATTGTCCAACCACATTAAGTATTCCTGAAAAATACATATGAAATGGCTATTTATATTTTCCTCAATGAAGACTGTTGCCTCAGGTATAAATGCAGAGAGCAGAGCCCTGGTCACCTGTTCTCACCCTGAAGACTGACAGGAAGACCTTGTAGGCTAGCACCACCAATACCCCCACCAAAGACCTGCATGGAGTTCCTCTGTGCCTGGGCCACCTATTCTTTTTTTTTTTTTTTTTTTTTTTTTTTTTTTTTT
>PVKA01050123.1:0-12888 GCA_004027165.1 Ctenomys sociabilis | reverse complement strand
GCTGACCTTGAAAGGCTAGGGCCAAAATGTTGGCTGGCCTTGTGGCTCTTCTATTTCTCCAACTCTGACTTGTGATCTTAGGTTGTTAACCATCCAGAAGAAAAGCTGATTAGTATCCTGCAGCATATGCCATTCACTTTGCCTTATCTGACTCAATTGATTTTACTTGTTGTACGTTACCTTTTGTATTTCTGCTTTTTGCTTGTTATACTAGGGAGACTATACGATATTTACACATATGTGTCTGGTTTATTTCACTTGTGAGTATATGTTCAAGTGGCATCCACTTCAGTATAAATGCTTCAAACTTATCATTCTTAATAGCTGAGTAATACTCCATTATATAGAAATACCACATCTTTTTCAACCATTCCTCATGTGATGGACATCTTGGTTGTGTCCAAGATTTTGCTGTCACACATTGTGCTGCTATAAACACAGGTACACATATCTCTATGATACAATGTATCCAGATCCTTTGGGAAAATTCCCAAAATTTTTTGGGAATTTAATGGTGGTTGGACAGGATATTATGTCAACTTCTATTACTACAGTCATCCACTAGGAAAAAAATTACTGAATTTTTGATATAATTCAGGTATAAAAACATAAGATAAGTAAGCAACTACACTGTTTATTCACTGATAAGAGATATCTGCTAAAATAATATCTGTAAATATAATATCATGTATGCACCTTGTACAATACCAAAACCTTATGAAAACACAGCTACCTACCCCTATGTCTTCAAGAGTTCCTCCTACTTTCTCTTCCAGGAGATTGAGTGTTTCTGTTTTAACGTTTAGATCTTTAAACCATTTTGACTTTAATTCAGTGCATGGTAATAAAGCTGGGTCAAGTGTTAGTTTTCAGCATGTAGAAAGCCATGTTTTCCAGCACCATTTGTTAAAGAGGCTATCTTTCTTCCAGTGAACTTGTGTATCCCCTTTGTCGAAGATAAGATGGCTGAGTGTTTTCGTAGATGCCTCTGCATCTTCTAATCTATTCCAGTGATCCTCAGGTCTATTTTGTTGCCAATACCATGTTGATTTTATCACAGTGGCTTTGTAGTATAATTTCAAATCAGGAATTGTGATGCCTCCTGCCTTGTCTTTATTGGCCAAGATTGCCTTTTCTATTCTAGGTCGTTTGTGGTTCCAAATAAATTTTAGGATTAATTTCTCTATATCTGGGAGGTATGTTGGTGCCAGTTTGATAGGGATTGCATTAAATCTGTATCTTTTACTCTTAAATCAGGTACAAGACAAGGATGTCCTCTATCACCCCTCCTATTCAATATAGTCTTGGAATCCTTAGCAGCAGCCATTAGAAAAGAGGGAGAAATAAAGGGAATAAGAATAGGAAAAGAAGAAGTTAAATTATCACTATTTGCAGACGACATGATACTTTACTTGAAGACCCCAAAAATTCCACCAAGACACTACTAGAACTGATAGGAAATTCAGTAGCATAGCAGGATACAAAATTAATACGCAGAAGTCAATAGCATTCCTCTATACAGATAACAAATACACTGAAAGGGAAACTATAGAAACAATACCTTTCACAACAGCACTGTGGAAAATGAAATACCTTGGGATTCACTTAACCAAGGAAGTCAAAGATCTTTTCACGGAAAATTACAACACCCTAAGAAAAGAGATTATAGAGGATTTCAGAAAATGGAAAGATATTCCATGCTCCTGGATAGGAAGAACCAACATCGTGAAGATGGCCATACTCCCAAAAAAGCTGTGTTTCTATACATTGGTTTTCACTAGAAGAGTGAATTCCATTTGAGTTCTGGTTCTCCTTGGTGTGTCAATACAACTCCCCCACTTCTGTTTCCAGCCAGTGAACTCCTCTGTGAATTTCATTACCAGCAAGTTCTTCAAGGTTGCCCAGGTAGACCATTTCAGGTTGGTCTGGTGTTGTATTTTTTTTATTTTATCTTTAAACTGTAGCAATTTTTGTTTGGCTCCTTCAGGAGCCATTAAATAATTCAGCACTTTGTGTATACACCTTGTAAGTGGCAAAGATATGTGGGATCCCCCCTCAGTGTGTCTCCAGAATCCACAAGCCTAGTTCACTCTCCTGACCAGCGCATGGTCAAATATCAAACACCATGGTATTTTCTGTCATGAAAGGCCAAGGGCCTCACACAACGCAGTTTGAAGTTATCTCCATGAACATGTAGTTTGGAAACCATAGTAAAAGATGCAAGAACATTATTCATGTAAATAACATATAATCCTAGTTTTGTTTGTTTCTGGTGATATAACACTAAATATGTAGTGATAAGTTCTCTTTCTTTCTCTATAAATATATACGTTTGTTTTCATTGTAAATTCTAAATTCACTGCTGTAAGAATGCAAATCATTGCAAAAGTATATAGAATGCATTGTAAATTTAATACAGATGCTTTATTTTCATAGAGTTTTATTCTTTGAGAAAATTCTGGTATTCATAGTAAATCTATTATTGCAATGAAGTAAAACATAACTTCAGTGTGAGTATCAGCATGTATCTTCCTACTGGTTAGTCAGTGTACCCTCTGTCAACCGAGCAGATCACTGGATTCCTTTGAGTTCTGGCTTTCTTCAGTGCATCGATGTAACCCCCCACTTCTGCTTTCCAGCCTGAAAATAACTCGCACTGATGAACAAGGCTCCATAAACCGATGACACAGGTCACCCTCTTGGAGAATTAGTTTTTCAATTCACATAGTTGATTCTTCAAATTTCTTGGGGCTTACAGTGTAATACCTGCAACCTGATGCACTTTTGACACACTTAGAATGGAATCTGCATTGCTATTATTTTCTTCAGCAGTTTCTCAAGTCTTGGGATACAGCCCCAATTTGCAGTGTTTCTTTGCTGAGGCTGCTTCCGCTGTGGTAGATTCACCCCGCCATGCTGGCCCTGCAATGGAGCTGGGAAGAGTGGCAGCACCTTGGCCAGGTGCCAAGGTTCTGCGGTGCTCCTGCCATGCGGCACACTCACAGTAGTCACAGAACAGTGTCAGAGCCGGCACAGCTTCCAGCCAAGCACCTGTGGCCTAGTGCCTATGAGGCCTGGGACTCTCAGATAACTATGAAATTTGCAGAATCTATATGAAATTATAAGAGTTTTGTACTCCTTTTTAGAATGTGACTTCTCAATTGTGAGTTTCTGTACGTCAAGTTTTGATATTGATTGTATTTCACAAACATTTCCCTAACTTTCTGAATTTTAACTATCAGTTCTTTTCAACCAGTCCAAATGGATGACCAAATGCCTCTATCTGAAGAATTTACAGAGCAGAAGGATCCAGTCACTTCTGTTAGACTTTGTGCCATTCAACTATCAGGCATTTTCAAATCTTTTAAAAGACACCAAGCACCTCTGAAAACTAAGCTGACTATAAAGGATATCTTAGTATGTCTTGTCTACAGACAATGTCCTCTCTAGTGCCAGATGGAAAAAGTTCAGAGCAGCAGACATCTAGTACTAATACCCCATTGCCAAACTGTCCTCAGAGATCAAATGGGCAGACATAGCATGTCCCCTGCTGGCCTGGAGACCACAGAAGGTATTGAAAAGTTCTCAGCATGGTCTAATGTTCTCTGTGTATGCTTTTTCATTCACAAAACATCCTACACAGTAATATTCTTCCCATTTTCTCTTTTATTTAGTTAGTTAACTCTTTTTTTAATTTTTTTTTTATTTTAGGGGAGGGCCTACAGGGTGTTCAGGATCTCAGTACTAGATCAGACTCATAGTGATCCTCCTGTTTACAGCCTCCCAAAACCTGGGATTACAGGTGCATGCCACCATGCCAAGTCTCAATTGCTGTCTCAGTGTGCCCTGGGGCCAGGGCCAAAAAGCAGGCCTGGGCATGAACCCCTGGCCCCTGCACCTGCCTAAGCAGGCGCTTTAATCCACTGATCTATTTGGCCAGCCCTTAGTTAACTCTTTATTTGGTGCTAAAGACTGAACCCAGGGCAGTGTTTATGCTAATGAGTTACTCTGCTGCTGAGTTACAGTCCCAACCTCTGCTTCAATTTTAAAATCAGGGGACAGGGAGATGGCTCAGTAGAATAAGCACTTCACTGGGAAGTGCAAGGGCCAAAGTTCAATGCCCAGTTCCACCAAAGGAAAAAAAAAATTAAAATCAATGAAACTAAGCCTAAACAGAAGGGACAGATCTTGCCAAGGTACTTTTCTATTGAGGGAGAGAACAATAATATACATGTCAAGTGGAAATCTAAAGCTTTGTTATATTGTGGTAGACTAAGATAGATAAGTGGTAAGTGTCCTGCAGTGGTAGAACGTGTCTGTGCTTGATATTTGTAAGGCCCTGGGTTCAATCCCCCATGCCAGACAGCACCAAAATGGAAGGAAGGAAGGAAGGCAGGAAGGAAGGAAGGGAGGGAGGGAGGGAAGGAGGGAGGGAGGAGGGAGGGAAATATCTGGATGAATCTGTATCTTGGAGCTGAGGTTCACTGTAGATGGTAAATGTACATGATACCCCTAAGACCTGTTCAGATGATTCCAAGAAATTGGCTGTTTTCTAGTAAAAGTGAGAAATGTTGTATGTAAAGTGTTTGGTATATTTGAAAACATTTGCTTTTGCTTTTCAAGGCCTCATTAATGAAAGAAGGGTTTTATAGCTTTCTTATACCTTTGCTCAATAACTAAGATTTCCTTTACTGATATGTCAAAGAAATGAGAAATGACAGACATCTCCCTGGGTTCGCCTTCTTGCACTTGTATCCCAGAGGCGCATCTTTCAAATTAAATGAAAATGCGTGGAGTATTTCTACCCATGGGAAGTGACTTAGTTAACATTCATTTCACCTTACATTCAGTCAATTTATGTTTTTATTTCCTTTTCCGTGAGATGTGGTCTTTAAATGGTGAATAAAAAACTGATTCTTCCCAGGTGAACGTGGCACCCTGCTTCTATTTTCTCAAGGTTTTGGGTCTGCACTAGAAATCATTGCCATGAGCCTTCTTGCAGAGGGACAAAAACATTGAGGTTACTTAATAATCTGCCTTTTAGCAATAAACTGGCGAGTTTACCAGGACATCCCTGGCTTGGGCCAGCTTGCCGTCAGTGCATTTGACTTTGGAAGGATTTAAGTCAGTAGGTCAAAAGACATGTGATGTTTTTCAGCTCTCAAATCAGTGCCCCCTCCTGACACAATCACACATGCGTGCGCACACACACACACACACACACACACACACACACACACATGTACTTCTTAATTTCCAGAATATGAGGTACTCTGCCAAAACAGTTCTTGATCCACCTAATGTATTGGTTGTGGATTTAGGTTTTTGTCTCTCTATTCAAATTCACAGGCTCATACTAATACATTGTTGTGAAACCAAGTCCAGGATTTGTTTAGATTCCTGTAGATTTTCTTAGGTGTCCTTGCTCCTCCCAGGTCTTCACTGAGCCACTTTATTACCTTCAGTGGTGGCTTCTTAACCTCCGTGCTCTGAGATTTTCTGAGTTTCATTGTTTCTCAGGATCTCACAGTTTTGAGAAGTGCAAAGCAGGCCTCTTGTAGGGTAAATTCCTGAATTTTAATTTGATATAATCTCCATGTATCCAATCCTGACTTTATTTTGCACCAGACTTATGAACAATGTAAATGAGTGGCTTGGTAGATAGATGTCAGCCCATCCTTTATATTTTAAAATGTCCAGCACACTCAGCAATCTAGAATATGAGCGGTCCCTCCCCCAAGAGACACCGTCAGCCAGGCAGGCACTGCTGAGCTGCGGCCATCACAACCCTGCCATCTGAATCAGCAAAGCACTGGCTCTTCACATTTTGTATTTTTCACTGTGCCTACCAAGTACCAGTTATCCATATCCTTGTACGAACTAATTACTACCCTTGCAAAGTTTTGGTTAAAAGAACATGAAATGCTGGAACTAGCATGATGAGTGGGAACAGCACCCCACAGACACTTTCTGGCTAACGCTTAGGCTGTAAACATTTTCCTGAGGAAAGAGGGAAGAGTGGAGGGAGGTGGTCATTCTCCCGCAATTTGAGGTGAACCAGGCTGGTGCTGGAGCGCAGGCAGCCACTGATCCATGTGAGAGCGGTGGTACCAGAGGCACAGGAGGGCGGCATCTCCACCAGCACATTCCGTCACTGCCTCTATGCAGATCCTCTTGGGCTTGTAACTGGTGCACTCACAGATGCAAGCACTGTTAAGGGAGAAGTGTGTGTGTGTGTGTGTGTGTGTGTGTGCCACTGTGTGCACATTTGTACTCTAAGGTGATCTATATCTATACATGGAAAACATAAACATATAGCACTGGCAAGACAGCTCAGTGGACTAAGTGCCTGCTTAGTGAAATGCAGGGACCGAGAGTCAATCCCTGGCACCACATGCCAATCCGGCCAGAGCCGGATTGTTCATAAGTCTGGTGCAAAATAAAGTGCTGAGCTGGAAGCTGAGTCTGGGTGTGGTGGTGTATGCCGGTAATTACAGTGCTGGGGAAGTTGCAAACAAGAGGATTACTATAAGACCAAGATGCATAGTGAGATGCTGTAACAAATACATTAAACAAAACATAAACACATAAAATATGTATATTTGCTTATATTCATATAAATAATAGATGTTGCTATTTCAGAGTATCTACCAATGACAATGTCAGAGGCATTTGATATCTGTCATTGACTGATGTGAGACATCAAATTTTTCATAAATGTTGCTAGGCAAGAAGTTGAACATTTTGGATTTTTTAAATCTCAAATTGAACCTGAAGCTGTCAGTTGACCAAGAAACATAGTCTTGGAGAATGTTTGCAAATTGGTTTCAATATCAGGACCCAACAAAGGTTAGCCCCTGCTCTGCCACAGAGGAAAGGATCTGCATAGTGACTCAATTTGTCTGAGTCGCTGTGAGCATCCTGGTGTTCAGACATGTAGTTCCTTCCTGTTGCATTCCACCTAAAGTCCTTGGCTCTGCCAGGAATACCATGGTATGAGGTACACCTTTCCTTGTATGCTGGGGAGCCCTCCCCTCCAAAGAACCCCACATGCCAGGCCACACAAAGGCCGCTCTGTTCATTACCAGGCAAGAATATCTCTCTTTTCTTCATTACTTCTTCTGCTGTCCTCTCTAGGATGTGTACAATAGAATTTTCCATGATAAAGGACACAATCTCTTCTGCATTGTCCTGCATTGTACCCATTAACTAGGTGTACCTAAAATACAGATAATGCAAAAGGGGAAGTGAATATTTAATTTTATTTAATTTAAAACTAAATTTAAATAGACCGAGACCATTTGCTCCATGATGGGGAGGAAAAGAGTGAAAAGCTGACAGGCCAGGAGGGGTCATAAGGGACTAGAGTTGTTTCCTGAAGGGCAAAATATACCTAAGCCTGGAAGGCTTTCCAGAGGCTCCATGCTGCCTCCTCCATGCTGGCTTCCACCCTCCATCATAGCCTCCCCACAGAAAGTATACCTAAGCTTGGCCTCCGCTTCCTGTAGCTCGTGGCACTCACCAGAACCAAGGCTGTGTCACAAGATGAAATTTCAGATCCCCATAGGCTGCGCTGAGCATGGCAGCACTCCAGCTCTTTGCTCACTACCCAACTCTGCTCTCTGCGAGGTGCTTCTGCTTCTGCAATGTGCATACATGCCATATCCGTCATGCCCACCTTCAGCAGATACTCAGGGATGGATACCGAGGTGGCCAGGGTGTAGGAACGCTGGGCCATGCCTACAACGTCACAGGTAGGGTAGGGTAACTGCTCATTAAGAGTCCTCTTGCCCTCTTTCTTCCTCTTTTCCTCCTTTCCTGTCCTCTCCCACTACTTTTTCATATGCTATAAAATTAATCATTATAAAGTAATATTTCTTATTCTTTCTATCCTGCTGTACGATTATCACCACTATAAAATATCAGAAATACTTGTATAAACCCTAATGACACTGCAGAAAGGTAGCAACTGATCCCCAAACTTTGCCCATTCGTTTAATCTGTCTCTATGGATTTACCTATTAAGAACATTTTATATAACTAAATCACGTAGTATGTAGCATTTCTCTTGGGCTTCTTTCACTTAGGATCATGCTTTCACTCATTTTTCAGCCCTGCAGCATATCTCAGCACTTTATTTTTATGACTTAATGTTCTATTGAATGCACACACATATGATATTTTGTTTATTTATTTATTTATTTATTTTTTTTTTTTTTGTCTTTTTGAGACAGGGTCTCACTGTGCAGTTCAGGCTGGCCTTAAGCTCACTTTGTAGCTCAGGCTGGTCTCGAACTCACAACAATCCTCCTGCCTCAGCCTCCCGAGTGCTGGGATTACAGGCATGCGCCACCATGCCCGGCTATATTTTGTTTATTTATTTAGCAGCTAATGAATATTTGGTTGTTTCTGCTTTGTGTTCCTATGAATGATGCTGCCATAAATATCATGTATAAGTTTTGATGTAAACATATATTTATAGCTCTTGCATGTGTAGTTGAAGTATAATAGTTGGCCAATGGTTAATTTTACATTTAAATTTTTAAGGAATTGCTAAGATGTTTCTGTAGAGACTACACCATTGTGCAATTTTATCAACAGTGTTTGACAAGTATGATTCCATCTTATTCTTTCAGATTTGCTACTTATTAATTTATATTTTTTTCATGAGTGAAGATCTCACCAAGTGCCCAGGCTGATGCCAAACTCGAAAAATGCCTGCCTCAGCCTCCTGAGTAGCTGGCATTACAAGAATGAGCCTCTAAGGGCCAGCTAGATGGCTCAGTGGATTAAAGCACCCGCTTAGGCAGACGCAGGGACTGGGATTCGATCCCGGTGTGCCATACTAGACCCGTCCCTGAGTTACGCTGAGATGGCAATTGAGACTGGGTATGGTGGTGCAGGCCTGTAATCCCATCATTTAGGAGGCTGAAAAATAGGAGGGTCGCTACGAGTTCAATTTACATAGCAAGACCCTGAATACATTTTACTAAATATATAAAAAAGAATAAGCTTCTACACCCTGCTTTTATTTTTGAATTTTAAAAAATAAATTATACTGTGCAGACTTACAAAGAATAACAATCTGTGAGTTGCGTAGTGAGAACATCACTATAGTAAAGCAAAAGTTCAAAGTCTTGCGCAGTTGCTCATGTTCCTGTTTGGTTTGTAGCAAGCATAGCTGCAATCTATTCACTTAGCACAAGTCCCATTTAGGGTGCAGTTTTGTCACCTGACACCCTTTGCCACACATTAGAACTCCAACCCCCCACATGTGTTGTGTCCGCTGATGAGTCCCCTGCCCCCCAGCCCTCTGTGTCCCTTCAGGTGTGTTTATTTAGGTTGTCTCATACAATCTTTTTCTCTCCGTGTCTGGTTTGTTCAGTCAGCGTAGTGTTTCGTAAGGCTCATGCAGACTCACCATTGCTATGGCAGGCAGGAAGCTCTCTCTCGCCGTTTTAGGCCCGGGTGCGCTCAGCTCTGTAGCACAGTCCCTCGCCCTTCCCTCAGTGCACAGATCCTTGGCTTCATTTCACGGCTGCCGACCTGAAATCAGCCCAGAACGGTGCGGACCTGAACACAGCCCAGAAGAGCCAGCAGCTTCACTTCCTTCTGACTCAGAACTGGGCTTGCTGGCGCACACATCAATTCTGTGTTCCTGTGTCTTCAGAAAGTTGAGCGCGGCTTCCACCAGGGCCCACCAAGCTTTCAGGCCGCACGGTGCCTCGTCGCTCGCTTCTCTGCAGCTTCGCTGCCTTCTGTGCTTTCCCTCCTGTTCTACCAGGCTCACGTGGGGCATCAGCGTTGTTCTGATTCACACCGCCCTGATGATCAGCGATGCTGTGAATGCTTCCAGGGTCTCTTGGTCACTGTTATGTCAACTTGGAGAAAGGCTTACTTTGCCTGTTTGCCCAGTTGCCCATTTTTAATCTGCTTACTTGTGATCCTTTCATTCTCTCCTGTGACTGACTGAAGGACAATTGCTGATACTGTTTTTAAGTAACACAGTGAAAATGTCAAATACGTGCACTTGTGTAAGCATTTAAACATCCTATAATGAGTACAGTTGTATTCTGCAAGCTTTGCCACGTGTTTATGCATCCACTGATGTTATTTTTATTTTCTTCAGCGATTCTCGCCATCCTTGGTGCAACCTTACTCCTCCTCCCTAAATTTTAATTATTTTCTTTTTCTCAACACCCACTAAAGCATAGACCCTTTTAGAATTAGACAAGAAAGAACGAAAACACCAGCGGGAGGTGTTGGGGAGACTGTGCTCTGAAGGACGTGTGCATGAAATATCTGAATCTAAAGGGTCTGTCTAGTTCCCGTAAGAATGCCATTTAGATACAATCTTCTGTTCAGGAAATCGTAAGAAATTCACTGTTGTGATCCTCATCTGAATCTGTCAGCTCTGTCTGCCTGTCCATCTGCCATCTGTCTGTCTGTCTCTCTATATATGTAATCTCTTGTACGTTTATATTTCTGTGTATAAAATATTCACCTATATGTTTATATTTAAGCATTTATATTGTCATTTAGCAGTACATGGGATGAAAACCAAGGTCCTCTTCTTGCTAAGCAAACACATGAAACTAAGCTGAATCTCCGCCTCACTTTTCCTTTTGCTGCTAAGGGACTTAGCAAGTAACCAGGAGCCTGAATGCCAGCCCTGACTTTGTTTGTACTCCAGCCACTAAAGCAATCACTTTGGGATATGAACTTTTTTTTTAGGACTTTGTGAGTGAGAAGTTATCTCTTTTAGTGCCTTATTTTATGTCCCTGAATTTAATAGTGCCAATTCCATGGCCGCTGAGTTTACCTGCTTTATTTGCTCTAAAGAGAAAGTTCAGCAGAATTTCAAAAGGGACTAGAGAATTGCATGTCAAGCAATGTCTGCCCTATATCAATTTTTCACAGCCCTGGGAAAAGAGAATTGAAACAAAATTTCCCATTATGTAAAAACAGCTATTAAGGAGAAGCAACTGAATTTCAGATGATTGGCAAAGGAATGGGATCCAGCCGTAAAGGGAGTTAGGGGCACGGTGAGAGGATTTATGTGGCCTGTCCCCCATCCTCTTGTCAGGATTCTGTGCCTCACTTCGCAGGCTATTACAAAGCGCTATTTTAAGACCAATCTGAATTTCTGGAACATTACCATCTGATGTGCTTATGTCAACACATGAACACCAACAGATGTTTACATTATAATGTTAAATGTGCCAGCTGTTCTCATGTCAGAGGAGGCATCTATGCATTTTATTTAAAAGTAAAACAAAGTTTTTAAACCTCTTTGCTCAGAAACATCAATGCGAATGCAGATAGACTTCTTTCCCTTCCTCAATTGCTCCTGTTCTTTCTTCTTCAATTATTTTTTCCTCAAGATAGAAATCAAAGTTTCTTGGAATGGCATTTTCCATTTCTAACTATCTCAGACACCCCGTAGCTGGTAGCATCGGCCACGTCAGCCAGTGGCACAGTCATATTATGCATGGGACACAACGGAGTTTAAACTATTTGCCCCAGGTTCCATCCACACCTGTATAAGCTGGTCACCTCCCTCAGGTCGCTAACTAGGAATCCTGGTTGATGGCACTATGTGGACAGAACAGGTTCTCAAGCCTTTTCCTTCCTGTTGTGGAACAAAGAATAGAAAGTCCAGACCTCTTCTGCTAAATTGCTTAGTTCTGTATTCTGTATTAAAATAACAGCATAAAAGATTTGATTCTCTCCATCTAGACCTGCAGCAAAGGGAATTCACTTGTCAGAGGAGGAGATGCTGACCTGAGATCTTCCTTCCTGGTGCAGGCAGTGTGCAGATCCATAGGGCTTCAGAGGGGCTTCCCCACCTGAGTGCAGAGTCCAGCCTTCAAAGGATGCTCAGCATTTGACTGAGCAGTGTTTCTTCAGTTTACTTATTTCCTCAAAAGGACTAGACAGAAACAATAGTGTTTGAACCTGAAGTATAAAACTCATTATATCATTATTCTAGGAACATACTAGTAGCTATATCTGTGTTATTAAGCCCACTCATTGGAAGAAAAATTAGAATATCATTCAATTCTTAAATATGTTTATAAAGAATGTGTTACAAAATGAGGAAGTAATAACAAAGGATCATTAATGGATAGGACAAGATAGTCTTTATTTGTTTACTATTATTGAGATAAGGGAGAAGAAATAAAGATAATTATAAAGCAGAAAGAATTTGTAATTTTAAAAATTACACTTTTAAGAAAACTGCAGCTTCAGGACAAAGTCCCAGTCAGCCAAGGTTGTAATGCTTTTTTTCTCCTTCTAGGAAATTTGTTCCAAAATAAAATTGTCTTCAGACTCTAAAACATACAATAAACTGGGCTGTTGCTTTGCTTTTCAAATTGAGCCCACCTTTCTCCTCTGATACTATAGATTTGCAAATTCCAAAGATTTCTCTTAGCTAGGAAGCAGCATTATTGATTGAGTTCTATCGCTAAACTTCAAACACGTGCAGATGGTTTGCACCTGACCTACTTCACTAACGAGTCACCTTAAAACTGTAGGAACAAGCCGGGCGTGGTGGCGCAGGCCTGTAATCCCAGCACTCGGGAGGCTGAGGCAGGGGGATTGTTGTGAGTTCGAGACCAGCCTGAGCTACAAAGTGAGCTTAAGGCCAGCCTGAACTGCACAATGAGACCCTGTCTCAAAAAGACAAAAAAAAAAAAAAAAAAAAAAAAAAAAAAAAAACTGTAGGAACATGCTCCTGGCCACTGTCCTGAGCCCCAAGGTCAAAAAGAAACACTGCCAGCACCAGACAGTAACACGACATGAGGCTCCATGACTGAGCCTCCATGACATGGCTTTTACTGTTCTAGGGGAGTATTGAGCAAAACCCTTCTTTCAGTATCTACT
>PVKA01050122.1:0-12888 GCA_004027165.1 Ctenomys sociabilis | reverse complement strand
TTTGTCATGGAAGAAATTTCAGTGGCTGAGGTGGCCTTGGTGGCGTCAGTGGTGGGGGTGGATATGGTGGTAGTGGAGATGGCTATAATGGATTTGGTAATGATGGAAGCAGTTCTGGAGGTGTGGAAGCCATTATGAATTTGACAATTACAACAGTCAGTCTTCAAGTTTTGGACCTATGAAGGGAGGAAACTTTGGAGGCAGAAGCTCTGGGCCCTGTAGTGGTAAAGGCCAATATTTTACCTAACCATGAAATCCAGGTGGCTCTGGTGGCTCCAGCAGCAGCAGTAGCTATGGCAGTGGAAGAATGTTTTAAACTTTTCCAGGAAACAAAGCTTAGCAAGAGAGGAGAGCCAGAGAAGTGACACAGAACCTACATCTCACAACAGATTTGTGAACTCAGCCAAGCACAGTGGTGGCAGGGTCTAGCTGCTACAAAGAAGACATACTTTAGACAATACCCATGCACATGGGCAAAAAACTCGAGAACTATATTTGTGACTAATTGTATAACAGGTTATTTTAGTTTCTGTTATGTGGAAGGTGTAAAGCATCCCAACAAATGGTTTTAATCTAGACCTTTTTTGCACCCATGCTGTTGAGTGCTCAGTGTAATAGTTTGATCATGACACTGAATAAATATGTCTCTCTTTTTTTTTTAATGTTCTGTGTAAAGTTAGTCTACTCTGAAGCCCCAACAGTGTAAAGTTAGAATTACTTCAGGGTGATGCCAGGTTCCATTTAAAATTTCTTTACAATTGCTTGGTTAAAGAAGTCATCGTCTTCAGAAACCTTGGTTTAGTTGAACTGACAGTTACTGTTGTGATCTCTGAATTTGTCCATTGAAAAGGTCACCCAACCATAATGCTAAATGAAATCAGACACACAAGCTTGCATATTACATGGTATCTCTGATATGAAAAAGATAATATATAAATAAAGCATGAAATAAAAGGCAAGTCAAGAGAAAAAAAGAGACAGGTGAAAAATTACTGTATTTTTTCTGTATTCTAAATATATTTCTGCTGTCATTTTCTAGTTTCACTACAATATGGTGTGGGAACTCTGTTTACAGTTTTTCCATTTCTTTGCATATGTTAAGGTCTTCATTGGTCCTATGAACATGGTATATTTGAGGGGGGACATTTCATAGAGTAGGAAAATCTATGAAGATAGAAAGTTGCTTGGTGGTTGCCTAGATTGGCAGAGGTGGGGGATGATAGAAGGTAGACTTGTTCTTAGATGACAAAATTTGATTGTAGTTACGATGCACAACTCTGTCAACATTTAAATTCACTGAACCATGTACTTTCAGTTTGTAAATTGTATGGTATGCAAATTTTAGTTCAATGAACTCTTACTTAAAAAAAAAGGCCACCCAAGCAAACAGTCAGCTACTTGGTTATAAAAATGAGTGTTGGCACATCCTATATATCTAAATTGAATAATGGTACCAGATACAATGATAGATAGAATTGAAGCTGTGTATCATCCATTATCATGTATAATCAATAAAGGATTTAATTTTCTTGAATGGAATGACAAAAAAAGAAAGAAAATGCATAGATGTGTGGTCCTCATGTTGTGATTCTCCATACATCTGCCTAGAGGTCTGAGATGAGATGGGAAAGTCTGAGAGGGCCAACCCATGGGAAGTCCAAAATATCACACTTTGATACTCACTGTAACTATCACTGAGGAAATCATTAATGAATACAGTAGGTATGAACTTGGTTATTTTAACAAAGTTAAAAGAACATGAGAAAGCCATATATATCATAGACAAAAAAGAAAAACTTGATGACAAGGTTTCCACAGAAACATACAGATGTGCCACAGCTTGTGTGCTTATCTACCACCAACAAAGAAAATTTGGACAGCTTCCCCATCAGTTCTTTCAATCTAATGTGAAAGTTTCAAAGAAAGCATTGTGAAACAGCAAGCATTTGACTTCTGGAGTTGGACCACCTGGGTTATGTCTTGGCTCTCTTGTGTTAACTCTATGGCCTTAGGCAACTCACTGAAGATCTTTCACCTTCATTTTTAAAAATCTACAAGTGGAAAAATATTCTCAATTTTAGAAGCTATTTTTAAGGATGGCACTGAACAGCTTTTGTAAGTTGACTTTTTCCTAGTTAATAGGACTTAATTAGTGTATTAAAATTCCTTGGAACTTCAGATATCAAGAGACCCTATGGTCATGTAGAACAATAAATTCAGTTTTCTGTCTTTCTGTTGTCTCCCAAGATGCCAAACTGGCCAACAGTCAGGACCCTAAGGAGCAAACATATGCTCCAGATACCAGCTTCGTCTTGGCAATAGTCTGAGTTTGACTTGACAGTAAATAGGAGGTGACAGCTGAATCTGGTGTGGAGATTCAAGGAGAGTGGTTTTCCTGGAGGACTTAACTGGAAGTTGGCATATTACAAATAGCCATCATTGTTGTTAAGACACGAGGGTAAGGGCTAGAGAGAGCACCTTGCATGAGAAAGTCCCCCAGCCCCTGGACAGAACTGAAAATGGGAAGTCAGAAGCGCAAGAGCTCAACACTCTGTTAACGAGATGGCAGCTGCCTTGCCATCACTGTTCTGCAAGTTGCTGTCACAATTCCTTCTGATTTTAATAATTTTTTAGTGCCTACTTGTTTGAAAAATATTGGGCTTCATTGTGATATTATTATACATGTATATATTTTCAAACATGTGATAGTTTCATACATGTGTATATTCCTCTCATTACACTCCTTTACATCTCTTTCCCATCCTTATTCCCTTCCTTAGTTTAATAATAGGCTCCCATCTACTTTCCTATCATCTTGCTTCAATTCCACATATTAGGAATATAGCAATTCCACATAGCAATTCCCTTTCTTTGGGCCTATTTTAACCCCAGTGAGAGTTTTAAAATGAATGTGCTTAAACACATGCCAAACAATAAAAATGAAGCCATATCTTGTTTTTTTTTTTTCTATTTTTTTTAAAAAATAGGATCTTGCTATGTCAGGCTGGTCTTGAACTCATTATCCTCTTCTTCAGTCTCCTAAGTGCTCAGGCTATATGTATATACCATCACACCTCAGTTTGTCATATATCTTAGACTGTCTAACATTCTTTTATATTTATAATTTCATTTGCTTTGCATAAAAACCCTTTGAAGAGAGTAGGGCATCATTAGCCCCATTTTCAAATGAGGAATCTGAACCTTCAAATGGCATGTAAAACTCATCTAATGCTCTGACTGGTAAGAGGAAACTATCTCTGGGTTTTGACTTAAATCTGAGTCTACTATTATCGTCAGGCTAGGTCTAAGTGTCACCAAGACTAAAATAAGGACCACACTTACAAACACTTACCCACACTTTGAAAATAACTTTGAAAGTTCAATGATTTCTGTTGCAGAAAAAGAATTTTGAGGACAAGTCAATAAAACAGATGTGAGGAGGACTTATTAGTAGTAGCAGTAGTAGTAGTAGGGTAGGAGATTAAGGAATGAAGGGCAAAACTGGATGAGGAAGTAGGCGTGACATGGTAATTACATGACACTTGCGATATGCAGTTCTCAAAGCCCTGCACATGGATTTCTCATGAGAACTTGAGGACATTTTCAATAGAAATGCCTTGAGCTGAGTCAGACTGAAGTGTGGAGTGCCAGCACTGCCTCTCAGAACCTGGACAGAGGTGTTTTTAAAGGTTTCCTCAGAATTTGGACAGTGTAGAAGAAAGGCAGTCATGAGGACCTGGCACTGTCTCAGCTTTCCATGACACCCCATGCTGTGCTTCCCATATGCATGCATGTGTTTATCTTTGCTCTTCTCCTTTTCTATTCCTTCAGCCCCAGCACTCTCCACAGAGCCAGCTTCACTCCAACTCTTAACTTTTACTTTCCTGAATGAATTTTGTGTTCCTGTTATTCAATTCTTTTTTCCTGGAATCCAATTCTGGAAAGAAGTGAGCGACTGAGTACCCAGCAACATTTAGTTGTTGAGTCACTTTATAAAAGCAGGCTACCTAATAACAGTAGAGACACAGGAATCATGGGTGCTCAGGGATGTGAGGCACACTACAGTTCGGAGTGGTGATAGGTATATACCACCACACCCACCTAGTTTTCATTTCTTTTATATTATTTCACTGTGTCTGTATCCAATACATATATTTGAAATTATTTTTCCAGGAGCTTATAATAGATCATTCACTTATCTGGAGGCTTTTCCCCTCATTTTATGTTTTTTCACTCAATAATTTTTTATCAGGAGTTTATAGGCAACCAAGTTAGATACAGATTAATACACAGAGAGAGACTGGGCTCTCAAGGAAGTCAGCAGAAAAAAATAAAGCCATGAGAACTGTGGCTGGAGGAATATCTGAAGACCAGGCCTCAAGGAAAAGACCAGGCTTACATGCCTACCTAAGGGATGGCAGTAACTTGCAATTATGCTGTGATGAGCACCACCTGTCCAGGTGGGCAGCCAGAGCACACAGATTCATCCCTCCCCCAAAATACTTTTGTTCTTTCCACTAACCCTTGCCATGTGATTTGTTTCCCTAACGGATCAATATTACCTATGTGGCTGTCCTTATAATTCTATAGGTTAGTAACAGCTTGCTATTCTGTAGCCCCTGTTTCTAAAAATGGCTCACCAAGAAGATTCTTCCCTTCCTCAGCAAAGAAGGAAATGAAATGTCCAAAAAGCAGTGGGAGAGTTCATTCGAGAAAGTAAGCCAGGTGGATTTCAGTAGAATAAGTGCTTGCCTGGCAAACACAAGATCCTGAGTTCAATGCCCAGTACTGTAAAAAAAAAGAAAGAAAGAAACCCTTTAGGGGGGCAGCCAAATAGCTCAACAGATTAAAGCGCCTGCAAGCAGGCTCAGGGACTGGGGGGTTTGATTCCCCTTTCTGCTTTGCCGGCCCCACCCATGGGGCGCACTGAGATGATAATTGAGATTGGGTGTGGTGGTGTGTGCCTATAATCGCAGCTCTTGGGAGGCTGTAAACAGGTGGATCACTAGCCTGATCTAGTAGTGAGACTCTGAACACCCTGTAGACCCTTTCCCAAAACACACACAAAAAAGTGAAAGTAAAAGTCAGGAGCGTTACAAAAACTGGCTCTGTAGAGTGAGCTTGAGGTGAACATATAGCAAAAGACAGTAAGAGCAAAAATTAAAAGTACACACTGTGTCTGGGGAATACAATGTGGACCACCAAGGAAAGCTGTGATAGTAAGCTCTCTGTGGCACTGTGCAGCACAGTGGAAACAAGGAGCCGAGTCACTCCCTTGCCTTCGTTCAACTGTAAATGCCACACCACCTGGTGATTGTCTGGAGTTAAGCTTAGGAGATCACATAGAATGCTCCCATCAGAGAGATGGCAGGAGGCCCCTGGAGCAGTGCCTGACCCTATAAGTACTTGAAGCCTGAGTTATCAAGGCCTGTCCCCTGCTTCATACTCAAGTCCATTTTTCTTTCACCCTTTGCCCTTCTCCCTGTTGCTGCTACCATTCTGTGACCTTCAATAAAGGTAGCTATTTACTACATACTACAAGGTATATGCTTGACAGTTCTTTCCTTGTTGTAGCCAAGAACCTGGACTATTTTTGCCCACCCAACTTGAACATATG
Organism: Ctenomys sociabilis; assembly: GCA_004027165.1. Classification (NCBI taxonomy): domain Eukaryota; kingdom Metazoa; phylum Chordata; class Mammalia; order Rodentia; family Ctenomyidae; genus Ctenomys; species Ctenomys sociabilis. The sequence continues at coordinate 7,271 of PVKA01050122.1, read as the reverse complement.
ATGGGCCAGCCGGGAGGATTTTCCCAAATGTTAGGAGGCCTCCCCTGTTGGGAACCAAAGCTATGTGATAGATTGGTAAGGACTAAACTACAGGCCCCACACGGCAGATGTAGACTTGCTTCTGGAATAGGAAAGTTACTATGGAAAGCAGAAGGCCTCCCCGCTGGGTGGGACCTAACCCAGTGAGGCAAATACAGAGAAGACTGGTACCCAGGTGTGGGGAAGAATCATAACTTGTTTCCTTTGTGATGCCAAACTTACTGTAGTAGCTACTTTAGGAAAAGGACCTTCTCACTGGCTAATAAAAGAGGGCCACCAAGGAGGTCTTTGTCCTTGCCCAATCTGAGGCACTGACCTCCTAGTATCCCAAACTTGCAAATTTCTTCTTGTCTATCTTTATCCCTCACCATAACCCCTGGCACCCAAGGGTCTGGTCAGCCCTCTGTACTCATCAAACCATGAACCAAGGCACTTCACTGCACATCAGCCAAGAAATCTCACCAGGCACCAATGTCATCAGCAACCCAGAGACCTTTGGAGACCTGAGAGGAACTGGGGCAACCAGACAAGCTAGATATCAGAGAGAGAGAGAGAGAGAGAGAGAGAGAGAGAGAGACTTATCCACTTTGAGGGGAGACATTCTCTCTTCTTTCTGGTTGAAAAATGGATTGCTGGGAGGAAAGGTGGACCAATCGTCAGGTGGAGAAGACTAGTCTGTGGGACTAAAGGTTTCAATCCTTATGGGGGACAGGAGGGGGCTGCCAATCAATTGGATATATTCTGTTTTTGATCCACACAATGTGGAAAGTACCTTGAAGGATGGGGGCATGGATCTCAGTGTGGATGGGTATAAACTGAGGCCAAGGGAAAAGGCTGTCCGTACAGACAAATGTTTTGGTGAGCTGTCCACAGCGGGGGATCAGGAGAGATTAATCTGGCTGGCCAGAGCTGTTGCTTTTCCCTGTGCAGTGCTTGGTAGCTTGCCTCAAATATGGGCAGTCCTTTGTTTAGTGCCAAGGTTGTCTGTGACTCCCTGTGGGTCATGATTCCTGTGCAAGGCTTCCCTCCCATAGGCTTTGTCCTTCTCTGATTCCCCTCTCCCCCTTGGGACTTCATGTATGAGAATGTTCCTTTTGTTTAGTTATTAGTTCTGGATAAGTCAAGAAAACAGCATTTAAGAGATAGAGTGTCCCCCTGCTTGTGGGGGAGAGTTTCTTTAGATCTCTTAGGGCCTGTTTCTGCTGCCCTGGCTACCACCCCTGGTAGCAGTGGTACAGTTTAGTTGACTTAGTTGACTCTTCTCCTTTGGGTCCCAAAGCCGAGCTGGTTAGAACTGTTGTCTCCTGGAATGGTGTGCTGATATTAGCTTGCTTTTCTTTTCTTCTTTTTTTTTTTTTTAGTTTAAATTTTATTTATTTTTTATTTGTCAGTGTACATTTAATTTTTATTGAGGCCATAACGAATACAAAATTATAACAATCATGTGTCCTTTACATACAATATCATTAAAGCAAACTCTAAACCCAGTTGTATAATATTCAATTTACCTCATGTCCAAGCTGCATCTCCCTATGGCACTGTTCCCATCAAAGTAGCCATTTTAAGCCAATCTTCTTTTTACACACAGGTAGTTTGTGTAGAGAAATCTTTTCTCAGGATGAAAATGCATTGAGCATGCATAGGAAAAGAATATATGCACATATGTATATATATTCTCAAATACATTTAATAGTTTCTTTTATATATATTTTTTTTTCCATTTATTTTTATTTTATTAAAATACAAATGTCAATCAGACAGTTTCAAGACATCTTAACCATACAGAGTCGATGAATTAATACATTGCAAACTGTTTTCATAACGTTTTGGTATTGCTTTTCTTTTTTACTCAGTTTTCCTTTCATTGTGGTTACTGTGGCTTTAAATTTAAGTCGCTGTCTGAAAGTTCATATTGCCTGACTTTTCTGTTTAAGTTCTATCATCACATGAGTTTTCTCTAGGGATTGGTCTTGTTCTCTTTTAGTTGGCTAAGAGATATTTAATCAGTAAGGTATCCTACTTATGAGCCCTTCAACTAGAGGATGACTTTTGATAGGGGAGAGCCTGAGGGTCCAAGGAAGTATCACCCATACGCACCTAGGCCTGGAGGCCATCTGACCCAGAGGAACTCAACCAAGTCACGTAATAAAATCCCTCAGGATCTTAAAAGGAAATTCATCCTTACGGTTAAACCCCTAGAGGGAAGTTCAGTCTTGCTAGGTCAGGGCCCACTTACTCTAAGGCCCCAGATCTAGAGTATCCACACCCACCAGTGTTCTACCTTTTTGAGCAGTCGCAGGCACCAATGGAACAGTCCATGTATTCATTTCTGTTTCAGTCACAGATATTTAGCTGTGCAAAGAAAAACTGGGTAGATTCTCTGAGGATCCAGAAGCAGTCACCGATAGTTTCTAAGCCCTAGCAATTCAGGTTCATCCTCATTTCCTGTTGCACAACAGTAGAAAGGAAAACGATCATAAAGACTGCAAGGCGGGCCCATGATGAAGCCTTTGCAGCTTCACCCTCTGATAATCAACTGATTATCAAAGTAGGCCATCATTTGGGTCTCATGAAGGGCTGGAGTGAAATTGTAACTTGGGGCAGAGAAGCTAAACAAGCGTTATACATCAGGGACATTTTAGCTGGCTTGTGATAAGGGCTGCCAAAACCTATGAACCTCCATAAACTTAGGTCAATTATTCAGAATCCAGGTGCTTTCCAGGTTCAACCTGAAGAGGCCCTCCATAAACACACTAATTTAGACTGAGTTTAGAGAAGGTCATATCATTTAAGGCAGTATTTCATTAGTCTGTCTGCTCTAGATATTAGGAAAAAAAACTTCAAAAATTCTAACTGGGTCCACAAACTGAAATAAACAAATTGGTCAATGAATCCAATTCAGTATTTAGTAACCACAATGAAGTGGAGGACAAACGGGAACCAGATAAGGAAAGGAGACAGGAAATTTTAAAAATTGTACTTTAAAGAGAAACTGTACCCTCAGAACACAATCCTAATTTATTTTCATTTTTTCCTCTTCCCAAACTGGGGCAAACCTTTTCACCCACAAATAGATCTGCTCATTCCCTGTTAGTTGCAAATGGTTCAGTCACCCATGAGCAGACTACGCTTTTGGGATTTTTCCATAGGAACAGACTATGACCCCACTAGTGTGGGATAAACTTTCCCACTCACTAAACCTAAGCCTAAAACTAAGACTAAGACTAAGATTAAAACTATAGGTTATCGAATCCCCTATTTCTACCTCTGAAAACACATAAAGGATGCCCATTTCCCAACTGTACTGTATCTCATTTCTTCAAACACCCACATTCCACTCTTGAGTGCATCCTATACCTAGTAAATTTAATAATTTAATAGTTTTTCTTGACCCTCTTTTACTGACATGTCCTGAAAATTATTTTTCTATGACCAGCATCAGTGAACTTGCATAAATATTTTAAAGGAATTGATTAAGGTCTTTATTTCTGCAATGGAGACACTCAGACCCAGCTCATAGCAGAGTCATCAGGAAAATATTACATAATACAAAAATCTCATAACCTTATTAATCACTTCTTTTGTTCTTAATAAATAAGAACTAGATAGCTGGATTCACCTCTTCCTGATAAAACTCAAACTTCCAGACACCAGAAAATGAAGCACCATGCTCTTTATACTCCTGTGAACCAATAGAAAACCTCGTTTCTTCTCAAAAAAGAAAACACCAACTACCCTAGTGAACCAGATGGATAAAGTGGTTCGCCCCATTCTAAGTATTATGAATGCTGTCTTTACTATGTTTACTAATAGTTGTGCGTTATTCATAAAAATGTCCATGGCCAAAACCATCTAAGTGAGCTCTTGGCTGTTGACAATTGCCTTATATGTGCCAATTTTTCACTGGTTACAACATCAATAGCTGTTTTGCTTGAGCTCTCTATACAGTTTTCTTTCTTTATTTATTTATTTTAAAAAGTTTCTTTGGTTGAACATGGTGGTGCATATCTATAATATGAGCACTCAGGAGAGTGAGGCAGAAAGATTGCTCCAAGTTCAAGGTCAGCCTGGGCTACATAGTGAGTTTAGGACCAGCCTGAACTACATAGCAAGACCCTATCTCAAAAACAAAACAATTATGCTTTTAGCTTATATAAGCTTATTAGTAAAATAAGTGTCATTAAAGTTAAGGACATACTTATATTCAGTCATGGATATTCAATAGTATGCAAAAATTGTGTAGATTCTCTGAGAATCCTGAAAAGTTTGCTGACAGTTTCCAAATGTACTTAAATGGATGTTCAAGCCAATCAATAAAAAAACAAAGACTTGTTTTACATATTCAATGCCTATTACTGTCTGTGTACAACAACTTCAGAGTCTTTTATTGATCAAAACTGTGTTAATTATTATAACCCAGTTCTTACTAGTCATCTAAGAAGAAAAGATACTATATTAAAATAAAGAGAATGTCTTGGATTTGAGAAAATTGCTGAACAAATTCCCCTTGATGAAGCCAAGTGTGGGGACACAGACCTGTAATCTCAGCATTTGGGGGGCTAAGCAGAAGTATCACTGTGAGTTCAAGTCAGCCTGAACTGCAGAGCAAGATCCTGTCTCAAAAAAACAAAACAAAACAAAAATCTTGTGAAAATTCAGGAGATCATAAATACCTACTTTGAAAATTTTTATTCATCTAGAATGGAAAACACAGAAAAAAGGCACAGATTCCTAGATACATATGAATTACCAAGCTAAATCAAGAAGATATAAAAATTTGGAATCACCCAGTATCAGTTAAGGAAATTAAAAACTTAGCAACAAATAAAAACCCAGATTCTCATGGATTCAAAAATGAATTTCACAAGAAATATAGTGGAGATTTAATGCCAATGCTCCACAGACTCTTTAATGAAATTGAAAGGGAAGCAATACTCCCTAACTCATTCCTAGAGGAAAGTATTACCCTGATACAAAAACCAGAGAAATAATCAAGAAAAGATGCTAAAATCTTCAATAAAATACTAAAAAACAGAATGCAGAAAATCATCAAAAGATTGTGTAGCATGATCAAGTGGGATTCATACCAAGAATGAAGGGATGGTTCAATATACAAATCAGTGAATGCCATATACTATATGAATAGAGCCAAAAACAAAAATCACATAATCATCTCTATAGGTGCAAAAAAAGCTTCATTCATGATGAAAACCTGACAGAAAATTAGAGTATATGGTAAACAATATGATAAACAACTACCTATGACAAACCAACAGCAAACATACTGGTGGACAAAAGATGAACATTTTCACTTTAAAATCAAGAACAAGACAACGATATCCACTGCTCTCACTCCTATTCAATATAGTCCTGGGAAGCTTAGGCAGAACTACTAGACAAGAGAAACAAATGGAATAATGATAGGAGAGTAAGAAGTGAAATTACTTGCCAAAGACATGATACTCTACATAGAAGACCTCAAAAACTCCACCAAAAGACTTCTAGATTTAAAAACAAAATTCAGCAGCATAGCCAAATACAAAATTAATACTGACAAATCAATAACGTTATTGTAAACAAAGAGCAAACTCACTGAGAGAGAAATTAGAGAAACTATACTCTTCACTATGGCACCCAAAACAAAAACAAGAACAAAAAAACAAAAATGTTATGTTAACTTTGGAATCAAGTTAACAAAAGAAGTAAAAGATGCATAGATTGAAAATTACAGTACTCTAAAAAAAGGAGGTTAAAAAGGTAATATATCCCTTGCTCAGGGATAGGAAGAACCAACATCGTGAAAATGCCATACTCCTAACATTGTTATTCAGATTTAATGCAATCACAATCAAAATACCATTGGCATGCCTCACAGAACTACAGAAAACATTCCTAAAATTCATTTGGAACCAGAAGAGATATCGACTAGCAAAAGCAATTCTGGGAAACAAAGCAAAGGCAAGAGGCATCACAATCCCTGGCTTAAGGTTATACTACAAAACTACTATGATAAAATTAGTCTGGTACTAAGGGTCATTGGGTTAGAAGATGCAGGCACAACTACAAATACATTTAGCCACCTCTTATTGAACAAAGGAGCCAAACATGTTCACTAGAAGAAAGAGAGCTTCTTTAATAAATGGTGCTGAAAAGACTGGCTTTCTACGGTAAAGACCAAAGCTTAGACCCATATCTGAAAGGTACAATAGATATTGTGAAAGGGAAAGAAACTGCTCAAAAGGGGACTGAGGGAAAGGAGAAAAGAAAAAAAGAAGGAATAATGTATATATACATAGAAGATAATTATACTACTAATTTCTATTGGTTTATTGAAAGGAATGCTTAATTTTTTGACCAATGTTGCATGTATATATCTGGAATGGATAAAACCAGGAATGGACAAAAATATGTGATTTTTTATGCAATAGAATATTACTCTGAACAACTAATTGGAAGATAATTACATGCAATGTAACAACCATTGTTGATTTCTCATCTTATTTTAAGATTCTATATCACTTTTTATGTTTTTAAGATTTTTATTCTCTTTAAAATAAAAAAAAATATACATAAAAGCAGGACCATATCTATCATCATGCACTAAATTAAAATCAAAATGGAGAGCCAGACGGGCAGCTCAGCAAACTAATGCACCTGCTTAGGCAGAGTGCAGCAGCAGGATTCAGTCCCCAATGTGCCATGCTAGCCTAGCCTCTGGGACACACTGAGACAGTAATTGAGACTAGGCGTGGTAGCATACACCTGTAATCCCAGCACTTGGGAAGCTGGAAACAGAATCACTATGAGTCTGATCTATGTAGTGAGACCCTATAGATGCTGTAGACCTTGCTATCATCAGGAAATCAACCAATAACAAATACCGGAGAGGCTGTGGGGTAAAAGGAACCCTTCTCACTGTTGGTGGGAGTGCAGACTGGTGCAAACACTGTGGAAATCAGTGTGCAGATTCTTCAAAGAGCAAGGGTTAGAGGTCCCATTTGATCCAGTTATTTCCCTGCTAGGTATCTTCCCAGAAGAATTAAAAACATCATATCATAGTACTATATGTGTTTATTATGTTTATAGCAGCACAATTTATAATAGCTAAATCTTAGAAACAACCCAAATGTCCATCAACCAGGAATGGATAAAAATATATATGATATTTTTATGTAATAGAATACTACTTTCCCGCCCGCCCCCGCCCAGCTCCTGAGACCGGCCAGAGACAG